>MU159693.1:97991-137292 GCA_015888305.1 Antheraea pernyi
AAAATAACTTGAAAAAAGAATTTACAGCCTTAAGTTCCCACAGAAGGAATAAAGCCTCACTACCTGGCTTACAGCAGCTGCATTACTTAAATCGATACCGCCTTACGTCTCGCTTCAACGACGGAACTTTTCAATTTATCATCTCTTTCAAGATAAGAAAGATGATTTAAAATTAAATGACTTGTAAAAAAATAAGAAACGGCTGCAAGTTTAAGAAGTTGCACAGTGCACGATAAATAAACACGCTGTACAATAATAACACATCTGAAGATGATTCTTCTCGTTTAATATAAAGAACATATTGGCATATATATCTATTCTATTCCCATGTTGTTTTGTGGAGGGATGATGTCATATAGAAAGAGGTAAAGTAGAAATAAGAGTATGAAGGTGCATATACCTTTTTCTTTTTTTTTCGAACTGATTATGCTATTGACCTAGCAAGGTCCTAACAGCTTCACCGGACTACTAAGGCGAGCGCTTAGGTATATGCACCTTCATACTCTTATTTCTACTTTACCTCTTTCTATATGACATCATCCCTCCACAAAACAACATGGGAATAGAATAGATATATATGCCAATATGTTCTTTATATTAAACGAGAAGAATCATCTTCAGATGTGTTATTATTGTACAGCGTGTTTATTTATCGTGCACTGTGCAACTTCTTAAACTTGCAGCCGTTTCTTATTTTTTTACAAGTCATTTAATTTTAAATCATCTTTCTTATCTTGAAAGAGATGATAAATTGAAAAGTTCCGTCGTTGAAGCGAGACGTAAGGCGGTATCGATTTAAGTAATGCAGCTGCTGTAAGCCAGGTAGTGAGGCTTTATTCCTTCTGTGGGAACTTAAGGCTGTAAATTCTTTTTTCAAGTTATTTTAAGAATGGTTTCGGATCACGATAAAAAATTACAGTTATTAAAAAAAAAAATTCAATATAGTACATTGAAATCTCAGAGTTATTTAGGAAACATTACTTGAATTGCTTTATATTTGTTTTAAGCAACATTATTAAAAAAAAATATCTATACCTTCCCGGATCGATGACGTGATAGAAGTAGCAGGAAGCCGCAGGATACAAGAAGTGTGAGTCCGGTTACTGTAACGGCCTTTAGAAGGGGTCTATAGCTAATACCGCTGATTATATTGTGTAGTATCAAATAAGTATTAATATTCAGAGATTTTTGTATGCTATAATTTAGTTCAACCACAAAAAACCGTAAATCTGAAGATAGATATAACTGGTTGTTAATTTTTCGAACTGAGTTGGATCGTCCCTTGTAGTATTTAATGTTGCTGAAATGCTTAAAGACACTCTTTGCATAGGATCAGAGTAGCACGAGGACTACTGCTTTGCGGTAGGAATGACTGTGACGGTAGTGTTTTTTTTTTCGTACTGACTACGCTATTGACCCAGCAAGGTCTTAACAGCTTCACCGGACTACTAAAGCGAGCGCTTAAGGCACTCAGCCGATTTTATTTGACAACTAGCTCAAGGGTTTCCACTTGCATGTGTAAGCGTGTATTCGTGTACGTGTGTGGAAGTGATATGAGGGCGATGGTAGTGTTGCAACAGTCGAACTTTACACAAGAACAAACACTCTTAAAAGGTATCTATCTGTTGAAATGTTAACATTGATAATAATCACAACTTATGTCTACCGGAGATGAGATTTATTAGAGTTCGTTATCATACAAATATTTAATTGAAAGAGTTTTGTTATACTATAAGATTAGTTTAATATGTGAACTATATGTACGTACAGATCTATGTTATATCATACTACGTAAAATAATTAAATATTATCTCAAAGTTTAATAATCGGAGGTCACGAATTAAACTCCACAAAAGACATCTTTACATCAGCCTGTAAGAAACCCTTTTGAGGATCATGAATTTCATACCGAAGCATCATTTTTATATCCAAAGCATGCAAACGAAAAGGTGGGTCACCTGATGTTAAGCGATCACCACCGTCCGTATACACTAGCAACACCAGGTGAGTCTTATGTCTACCGGAGATGAGATTTATTAGAGTTCGTTATTATACAAATATTTAATTGAAAAAGTTTTGTCATACTATAAAACGTAAAATAATTAAATATTATCGCAGAGTTTAACAATCGGAGGTCGTGAATCTTACGCTCCACAAAAGGCATCATTACATCAGCCTGTAAGAAACCCTTTTGAGGATCATGAATTTCATACCGAATCATGTTTTTTTAATATCAAAAGCAGGCAAACGACAAGGTGGGTCACCTGGTTAAGTGATCACCGCCGTCCGTAGACACTAGCAACACCAGGGCAGTTGCAAGTGCGTTGCCAGCCTGTGTATGGGGGAGGTGGAAGGGGGAAGGGAAAATGGAGGTAGATCAAACGAAACGCAACAATGCAAGCACTGTTACTTCACGTCGGTTTTCTGTGAGAGGGTGGTACTACCCCGGGTGAGCCGACCCATACATACTGAAACTACCTACTAATACCTATAGCGTGGCTCTACTACCTACAAAAATCATCACGTCAACTCACAAACTATTCGCGATTTCGAATTCAGAGAAATCCACAGTTCAATATTTTGTAGTGGGAATGTACTACAAGAACATTTCTCAGGTTCAGGTTTCCTCCCGATGTTTTCTTTCACCGCCAGCTGATAATGTTACCAATTTAATATAGCAATTATATGCAAATTCCGAAAAATTTGTTGACATTGGGCTTTGAACCTGCGTAAATCAAATTGACATTGTACCAATAAAATCAATCAACCATCACGCCTAAAAGAATAATAATATTAACATAATTATAAACTATAAAAGACAGCTTAGTACTTATTCCCTGGTATATACCTGTGATACTTAATTCAATTTATGAAACCTTAAAACTTAGAATTCTAATAATCATTTAATGAAAAACGAACAATGAGCTATTCAGAAATAAAAAGTACAAAAACTAGGTCAATGTTTCGTAAGGTCATGGTGTTAATTATTTGAGTTCATCCAAATAGATTTAGAAAGCGATAATCGAAAGTTAGTTCTTCGTTCATTTTTCTTATATTGTTATAGATTACAGACACCAAGCAGTACTCGTATCAAGATATGAGAACGAACTGCAGACAAATAGCAACTTATATACGTCGATGTACTAACATTAAACGATACACGAAGTAATTCCATATTAATATTAAAGTTTAGAAATAAGATTTAATAGGTAATGCTTCTTATTCTTATCTGCCTATTGTACGGAAGTTTGAAATTCGAACGCCGTCGACCAATCAGATCGTAACATCTGCCGCGGCAAGGCGCGTGCGCCGATCTTTGCTTTGATCGATCGCACATTTGCGTCTGTGTGCGTATTTCTTACACTTTTTCTATAATCTATTCCATTGTGAGTGTTTCTTGGGAGATTTGGCAGATGGCACGTGCTCGTTTCCTCGTACATCTGTCGCTGCTTATATCATTTTTTTCCCTTGACTTTTTTCACAAAATCTCCAATTTTTTTTCCGCTCTTTATATCTCGCACGGAACATGTGTCACTTAGATGCAAATAGGTAAGAAAAAAGGTTTAATTCGTGCACATGGTGTTTGGAAAAAATTTTAAATCGTTCGATACAAGTGCTTTGTATAGCCATCTGCTTGCACCTTATTGTGTCTAGGATAAACATCTAAAAATACCGAGTATAATTGACGATTTTAATCTTGATCTTTTGAGAATATTTTCCTGTTGTTTATTAGCCATATTGATTTTAGTTCGTAATCATCTAAGTTTTCTTGGGTTTCTGCATGTTTGAACGTCAAGTCATTATTGACGTGAATTCGTATCCTTCAGTAGCCTTGAACTTACGGTGGGTCACAAGACCTATTACTATCTGACAATAATGAAAACGATAAAAATGAAATGATTATTTATATATGTATGTTTTTTTTTAAACTGACTATGCTATTGACTTAGCAAGGTCTTAACAGCTTCACCGGACTACTAAGGCGAGCGCTTAAGGCACTCAGCCGATTTTATTTGGGTAACTAGCTCAAGGGTGCACGACACACCTCGGCATGGGCTGTTTGTTGCCTGACATGCAATTCGCGACCTATCTTTTTTTTTTAACGTGGGGAAATCTCTTATGGATACGCCACCCTCCCGGGGGAGAGGGTGGGTTATGTCCGACTCGCACGGACTAAAACCCTCGGTGTACCGACAGACCGCTATTGTGGGGGCGGCAAGGGATCGAACAAGCTAATCAACCTTATAGAGCCGCCCCTACGGTCCGCCCGGCGGTCACCTTCCGCCGGGTACACACCGTCTGCCCCCCCTCGTCCGCTAGACTCAAGCTATCTGACCTAAACTAAGCTAAGCTAACTATTCATACATATATGAGTTGTTGAAACATATATGTGTACCAAGCATACATACCTCAACAACTCTTATATATATTTCGTATCGGATAATATTCTAAACTATTTCAGTTTGATAAGGGAAAAAAATAAAACCCTTCCACTTGCATGTGTAAGCGTGTATGCGTGCACGTGTGTGGAGGTGATATGTGTAATGTTGTCGCAGTGATGTAAGATTTTGTGTCACTGTATCGCGCGAGCAGCGTACTCAAGGGCTCCACGGGACGGGAGGGAACGGACTTAGACTTGAGCCGCTGCCGAGGGGGGCCTAATGTGGTTTTATGTATGTACATATGCATGAGTATATTATTATTAATCTTATTTTTTAAATTAAAACAATAACATGAATAGAATAAAACTGAAAATAACTACTTTATAAGTAAACAAAAAACCTTTCTTTACAGTTTGTAAATTCATAATAAAAGATATACAAAACCTTATTGGCCTCAATTTGTTTGCTATATTTCTAACTAAATTGTAACTACATTAATTAAATTGTAGGTACCTACTATAACTTAAGGCGAAAAGAATTGTTTAAATAATTACCGAATATTCATAAATTAATCAGATCTCTATTTATGTCATCAAGTTATGCCATACTGAAAAGATCATATTTCCTACTGGTACAAGAACCCACCCTCGTTTGAAATCTGACCCCAAGGTCAGCGTGCACCTTCAATCGGGCTCGTCAAGTACCTGAGACAGGAAACGGCACAGAGCGGTGTATTGCGCAAAACCAAAATCTCATCTGCCTGCGTCCGCCGGATGCGGAAACGCCTGCTTCACAAGGAAGCAAGCAAAAACTATGCGAATGAGCGAGCGCAGGTTGTCGCTTCTTGTTTGTGTGGATCCATCTTTACTTGTACCTACATGCATATATTTAAAAAAGAAATATTTTATTGTGGGAACATCCAAACGATTAAATTAAACAAACAAAGAATTGAAAAAACAAGTTGAGGCAGTCATAAGGACTGCCGGCAGAAGTGAAAACTCAAAACAATGGAATAACTGTATTCTCTTTTCATAAGAGTTACTAAGGTATATATGCGTGGTACACATATTATGGTATATATTCAATTACTCATACAAGTATGAATATGTAGCTTAGCTTAGGTTAGCTAAGTTAGGTCGCGAATTGCATTAACTAGGCAACAGCCCAAGCTGAGGTGTGCCGCGCACCCTTGAGCTAGTTGTCAAATTAAAAATCGGCTGAGTGCCTTAAGCGCTCGCCTTAGTAGTCCGGTGAAGCTGTTAAGGCCATCCTAGGCAAATAGCGTAGTCAGTTCGAGAAATAAAAATGTATCTTCTTTTCAATTTTTAAAACAATTATGGTGTAAATTATTTACATGTCATAATTTGTGTATTGAAATTATTATTATTAGTCCTTCTTTCACATTTATTGGAATTCCAAATAATGGATGTATATTTTGATACATTTTATTAATTAATCTACAAAATATCAATATTAAATGTACACAGACCGCTATACTATACGGTCGATCAATATATGTTTTTTTTTTCGATCTGACTACTATTGACCTAGCAAGGTCTTAACAGCTTCACCGGACTACTAAGGCGAGCGTTTAAGGCACTCAGCCGATATATACCCAACTAAGGTACAGCAGTGCAATACTGCTGCTCTAATTTTTGATGGGAGCCCATATGATATAAGGATTTCAATTATAAAAAAAGATTTTTCTTTAGATATATAGCAATGTTTTGCTTGAGGAACGAACAGTTTATATGGTCGTTTTTTTTTCGAACTGACTATGCTATTGACCTAACAAGGTCTTAACACCTTCACCGGACTACTAAGGCGACCGCTTAAGGACTACTAAGGCGAGCGCTTAAGGCACTCAGCCGATTTTATTTGACAACTAGCTCAAGGGTGCACGGCACACCTCGGCTTGGGCTGTTGCCTGATACATGCAATTCGCGACCTATCTGAGCTAAGATAAGCTAAGCTTACTATTCATACATATATGAGTTATTGAAACATATATGTGTACCAAGCATACATACTTCAACAACTCTTATATATATTTCGTATCGGATTATATGGTCGTTCAAAATGAATCACTCTATAATGTATTTGTATATCAAGTAGCGGCATCTTTAGGCGTCTATATCCTAAATAAAGTGTATATTTAATCACTATTTAAGGAACAAGAGCGCTTAACCTCTTTACATCTCGTGTGAAAAAGTAAAAACATTACCCACTTACGAACAGGGTCAACTATGTCGTCAGTACTAAAAACAGTTCATGGTTCGATGGCCGTTTACATTATATACTAATTTTAAAAATGGAATGTGCTCGTCCCGCTGTCATGGCGGCCGGTGTGCGAACGCGCCGACTGTCCCCCATATAAGGCAGATCGACCGTCATAAATATTCTTTACCTAATTCTTATTGCTATATAGTGATCCTTCGTCGATAAAAATTAAAAATGGATCTTAATTTTATGCATTTCGATAATTAAATAATTTGGAAAGCATTTGTTAATGGAGACGTGCGCATTCGTGTCAGCAAAGAGCGTTTTAAATAGGAATAATATTCAATTCGTATTTCAAAAACTTTTTTATTTTTTAATCCGGTCATCAACAATTCAATTAAAATAAAGTATATGGAATATCTATGATAAGCTTCATGGATAGAGTTTTATCGTAAGTGTTTTTTTGCCGCACTCAATTTCGTAGCCTACGTGACATTGTTACGGTTAATTTGACTAGATTACTTTGTGTGATTTTTTACTACAATCCGTTGCCTTAGATTGGTCTATTTTTATTATAATTATACAATTATTTATGCATGCGGTAGGTTATTTCTTGTATTTTTAACCTTGAACGCGAGTAAATCGAGCAACAAATTTGAAACAATCATAATAAGAACGAATTTTGTTATAAAAAAAGGCGTCGAGTTATGATGTCTATAATGATCAATAACCCTTCATCGATCGTGATGCAGCGGAATAAAAAAAAATAACGCTTCGTGATTCTACCACTTAATAATCGTAGTGGAGCCAGTATCTCACGACTACTTTAAAAATAAAATGGCCCATAAGAATATCCGAGCGAGCGATAGGTTCGCGTTCGAAAAAGGAACGCACTGATTTTTTTATTTAATGCCGCGAACGGCCAGCAGGTGTATTATACAATGAGTATTTGAAAAAAGAGTTTGGAACAGGAGGCCTTTTTCCCACGCCCCCGTTGATATTTTGGATTCGGAATACAGTTTAAAAAGTATTCTATTCTTAGTTCCGAAATTTTATTTTTGGAAAAGTTAATTATATTGAAAATAACAACTGGAAATTAGACTTTTAATACATCTTATGATGAAAATATTAATAATTACAAAGAATGGACGTTTTGGTCGCATTTTCTTTATTTATCAAGGCTTCTAACAGGAATCTATGTATATAAAAATACTCGATCTGTATATAAATAAAACGATAGAGATGTGCCATTTGTATCACGCAAAAACCAACGGACAGAAATCGATCAACTTTTTAAAATTTTGCTTCTTAGACACTTGGTCCTTATTTTAATAAATTGTCGCATAATTCAGTTGTTAAATTTTATATTGTAATAGCTTCTGTCCGCGACATTGTCCGCGTAATATAGTTACTTTGGCCTAACACTAACTTTAACTCGCGCCTTCGTTTACGGAGAAGGTGAATATATTTTTAAATAATACGTACGTTAACCACGATTTTCAAACATTTGTAGCTACCGAGTATGTCATCATTTTTGGCAGACTGGCTGAAAATTTTGTATATATTTTAAATAGAATGTCGTTCAAACAAATGAATGATCGCGTCTCTATAAATACCTTATATGGTCATATAAATAAACAGTCTATTTCACGCATTCCGAGTATTATTATTACGTTGTCCGTGTCAGTCTAGAATCTTATAGTAGTGAGCCCGAAGCTCCTACATTTGGTGACCCGAAGGAAAATGTTCAGAATTCAGTTCAAGCTCCTACTCATTCTTCATTGGTGTTCTGCACCTATTGATCTTAGCGTGATGATATATAGCCTTTCGCGATAAATGAGCTATCTAATACAAAAAAAAATGTGAAATCGAACCAGTAGTTCGTGATATTAGCGCGTTCAATTTTTCTCTCTCGAACTGACTACGCTATTGACCCTGCAGGGTCTTCACAGCTTCACCGGACTAGGCGCGTTCAAGCAAACAAATTCTTCAGGTTTATAATACATATTAGTATAGAGTTTAACGTCGACCAAGTCCCGAACGGTTGCTAGAGGTATATAAATTATGAGACAGTATAGAGAAATGTCAATGACGAGTTATTACAATACATAGAATGTATACTGAGTTATGTAACAAGGATATACCTATTTTTTTAAATATTTTTCTGTTTTAAATAAAGACATCGCATTTTTTTAAAGTAACTAGTAAACTACGTGCCAAATCGACCTTTATAGAGTTTCATGGAACAAATTCCTTAGAGGATAAGTGGCCGGCTTTTAGACAAATGACAATACAAACGTATTCCTAAGTTTCATCTTTGGATAATTGCACTAGAGCAAATACGTTTATGTCATTTAATTATTATCTACATATTATATGTTATTTTTGTTTTTTATTATTTTATACAAATTAATTATTTTAATCGAACATAGAAAATAAAATAAACACACACATTGGCATATAAAGATCCAAAACACATCGTCTTATTACAAAAAAGATAAAGACGTATTGAATACTTGGTTTAAAAAAGTTTGGATCCTGTTATCCTTTTTCACAAGTCTAACTTAACACAACCAAACAGAGATAGAAGAGCAAGAAGTCGAACGTTTGGCGAGCGCGATAGATAAAAGAGCAAGATGTCGAACGTTTGTCGAGCGCGGTGCATTTAATAAATAAGTATCCAAACTTTTTTAAAGCAAGTATTCAATACGTATTTAACTTTTTTTTAATAACATCGTTATAGTTTCTGACAGCCCAAGGGTTAAAGTAACTATTAAAAAAAAAGTGCGTGCGTACAAAGTACACATGTCAGAAGTGAAACTTCTTTGGCGAACTAATTTATAAGTCTTGTTTATATTTATACAAACAAGAAAAAAGAATAAAAAGTTTATTTATTTATTTAATCTGCGTTTACTGCAAATGACGTCACTTCCGTTGCATACCTGCGTGACGTTACATCTGTAAAAAATTTACCCCCATGCGTCTAAAGAAGTTTCACTTCAATAAATACATAGGTTTTTCTTTAAAGTATTCATATGAAAAAGTTTATAATTTTATGTTGACGTCATAAACTAGTATCGGTTATTACTTTTGTAATAATATTCGAACAAAGTCTCAAAGGCTATCAATGTCCCGTTATGGGCAACTTGCAATATGTTTCGCATTTTGCTTTACAAATATTGCTTAAAAATGTCACATTAAGAGCTCATTGAACACTTCAGCCGTTGTTGTGAACATTCCAGCGATCGTAAACACGTGACCGCATCTTACACCGTCACGAATATAATTTAAAATATATAATTAATTAGTTGTAACATTTTTTTTACTCAGTAATTTAAGGAAACAAGAACTAAAATTATTAAAAAGATAGGACATATTTAAAGACATATTTCGTTTCCGTACAACTTATCGAAATGGATCAACATACATGCTCCACATTGTTCACAAAGTATTATTTGCCGCTGTCCTATTTATAGTATGCGACTATTGTCTTTTCCCTAATGATATTATCTCAGCTTTTCAAATACTCATTACGTTAAGCAAATAAAGTCCGTACAAATTAATTTAGAAGAATTGAAGTTGATATAAAATACGCTGAACGGTTCGTAGTATCCACGTAGTATATTTTTCAGTATATATACATATTTCAATTGGTATCGCTATCGTTTGCCTTGACGGTAAACGTTACGTGGAAACCTAAACTTGAGAAATTTTGTTGTAATAGTTTTTTTTTTTAATCTCAAAAGGCGGCAAACGAACACGTGGGTCACCTGATGTTAAGTGATCACCACCTTCCATAGACACTAGCAACACCAGGGGAGCCGCAAATGCGTCGCCAGTCCGTGTATGGGAGAGGGGTTGGGATAGGAGAAAGTAGAAGTGAAAGGGGGAAAGGAGGTGGGCCTCCGGCTCTCTTACTGACCGCACGAAACGCAACAATGCAAGCATAGTTACTTCACGTCGGTGTTCTGTGAGAGGGTGGTACTACCCCGGACGAGCCGACCCATTCATGCTGAAATCAGTAATAACTTCAGCGTGGCTCTACCCCGCTTTTTAATAGTGTCACACCATATGGGAAAAATATAAAACTATGAAATTTACAGAGTTTACAATCGACAATACGTCATGAGCTGCCATGTTGATTATGCTTTTAGTTTCCTTCCCTCGTTCATTGGCTTAACACTGAGCTTACGGGTTCTGATAGTTATTAAATTCACCTATATATAATTAAAATGTTATGTTGCAATGTTACATTCATTCATTCGTTCTTTCAGATAATACCATTAGCGATGGGAATTGTACGAATATTTAGTAGGAATATTTCCACACGTCCTTCCGCCGAATGCTAACCGCGGTTTTAGCTTTACTAAAAATTACGCGTCGGTGTAATTAATTTTTCGAGATGTTGTATACGACGACATCTTGGATATGGTAAGAAAGGACCGGTAGGCCGTGACATTTGGCTGGAGAACAGTAAAAACACAAGATACTCTATCGCGTTTCATTAGTGCTGTTATACTATTGTTTCAATTACGCATTACGCACGCGTGTATACATTCACGTTGTTATCCTTGAGCGAGCTGTACATACAAAATATAAATGCATATACAAACGAAAAAGTTTAACTTCGAGATATGTATGTACATTCAATTTTAAATAAGCTTAGGTTTACACTTTAACTGTCATAAAACCAATCTAAACACCGATATCTAACGAAATATATTTTACACATCCCTGTTATACTAGGAATTACTTTAGAGGTTGATAATTAGATACTCGGAGGAAACCTTGATCTCATAGATTAAAAATATATATATATATATAACATAGAGTGCAAAGTTACCGAAGACGATGTCAAGGACAGAGCGAAGTGGAGAAGTAAAATACGGAAGGCTGACCCCACCACCATGGGGGATAAAGAAGTCAGGAAGAGAGAGAGAGACTTGATAAAATAAAAAATAGTAGCAAATTTCACTGCCAAAAGCAAAAAACTGTTTGCACAGATCTTCTTTTGGACTTAGCTAGAGTATTCGATGATGTTCGGATATATGTAAATCCTATAGTTTATTTCGTTCCAAATACGTTTTCATCTAACGATATTTCCTCCCGACACAAGGAAATCAATATATAATAATATTACAGAAAGAGGTGATGCTAAAGATTTTGGCGGGAGGTCGCAAGACTGCGTGCACCTAGAATGGCGGTCACCTGCGCGTGCGCCACCTGCCGCGCATCTGACACAGATGCGAATTAGAGATGCGACAATGTCGTCTCTCGATATTTTTATCGACCACATGTAACTATAATAATTTAAACACGAATATACACGCGAAAATATTACAATATAAATTATAATAGATATTGCCCTTAGTCTATGACATTGCAAACCGTTTGACACGTTTCGTGTCACGTGTATCCTCGGTGGTACCATGTTAAGCTTGATTTTCAGACCACGGACCAACACGTGGCACGGAATGTGGTAGTAGTATTATTGCTTCTAATGCGGGGTATACACGTGCAATAAGTAAGTGAACAATAAATAAACGAACTAAGTTCGTGAGACAGAGTTCTTGCAACAATTATGTATCTAACAAGAATGTCTAAAAATGTTGCCTCTATATTTAACTATTATGTATTTATTTATATGATATTTGCGAGCCGGGCGGATATTGTCTTGCCTTGATAATAAAAAATATATATCTAAAATTCAACCACAGCGCCACCTACCGGGTCCAGTTGTAAATCTAAACCATTATCGGATCCATTGGAATACGCACACAAAATTTCATCAAAATCGGTCCAGCCGTTTAGGAGGAGTTCAGTGACACACACATACAGAAGAAATTTATATACAAAGAAAATAAAACAACAACTCACTTTTTATGAAATAAATTAAATTGAACATATTAGTTATAATTATGACAATATTTCATAAAAGATATTTAATATTTTTCACTTTACATTAATTTATAATAAAGTGTAAATACCTTAAAATGTAAAACTATCCGTAATATTTTTAGTTTTACTACGTGTATAAATGTCATCTAAAATAATAAACAAAAAATATTATAATAAAGAGGATATTTAATATCAGAAACATGATTTAAAAAGGTAATTTATTTCAAAGATAAAATATGTATTCATCGATAATTATAAATAAAAGTTCGTAGCACTAAACAACGTCTCCATCTCGAAGCTCGTATGAATGCGCTTTACGCTGCACGAACTGCCCTAATTACAATCTTCTCTCGGTAGTCACCTTTGTATTAAGCGCTTGAAGGCTGAATTGTTAAATATCGTGCACAATTGATTAATTGAATTAAGTATTAAAGATGTAAGTATAAATAGCTTTTAGGAGTCATTATTAAATGAGCAACTTCACACATGTAATTTTTGAGTTAGTTTAGACGTCACGAGTATCACTACTTTGAAATGACGCTATTACGGAATTTATACTTCTTTTTGGCGCGTTAGGGAAAAATGATGAGAGTAAATTTTTACGACGCACGCGCAAACCGTCACGAAAAACCGACACTATAATCAACATTTTGTTTCTTTGTATTTGTTGTTTGTATTTCTTTGTATTAAAACTTTCAAATGTATCAAATACCTTTTTTCTATTGTTAGTGTCGTTTTTTCTACAAACTTAGAAAGATAAAATTTTTGAAAAGATTTCCATCTCGTTACGCCAAAGAAATATAACTTCTAACGCGTGTACATAAGTACACATACACTTTTTTTTATTTCAAACTGCTAAGTTTCTTGTTAAGGCCTACCTACCACGGTCATGTTGAAAATCTGTCGGCAAGCACTTGTTGGTGTGTTCCGGCACCTGCAGTTGAGAAGCAGTTTGTCCAGGTTTGGCGTGTTTGCCATCACAGAGCACGTCGTCCTTTAAGATCAGATAACATTGTGGTCAAACACCAAAACCTACCAAGTATAAAAAAAAGCGTGACACTAAAGGCACCTACGATATCAAGGAACAAAGACGGAGAAAAGAATTAGAAAGAATCAATAAGACGAAGTCGCGAATATCAGTTGGTAGCTAAATAAATCAAGAGATTCGAAGGCGAGAAAGCGAGACGATGACACCTCGTTCTAGATACGAAACAAAGAAAAAAGTCAACGACGTCTGTTCAGTCAAATACAATACGTATATTAAGATGTTTCTCGTATTTGAGCAGGTGTATTTTATTTCGCTGTCGCGTTCCGCTATAACGGAACCCATTCGCTAACAGAACTCCATTCATTATAATTATGTTTGTACAACGATAATTATTTTAGACATCGATGGCGTAATTTTGAAATACTCTGACCTTTTTTGTCCTACATTATAGATGAAGTTAAAAGAAACGATGTGGCATTATTAATTTATATTTATATTATTCTTTACATGAAATGCAGAAGTTCTTTGCTGACCGTACTAATTACAAGATACTACTGTCCACGCTATTTCACGACATCTGTATTATTATGCACTTCTTCTATGATTACAATTTTGAAAAATTTAATTTGGTAAAAGACCGGCATAATCTAAATACTAGATACTGTAATAAACTGGTGGTCCCATCTTTCAGACTTAGCAAAACCAGTAATAGTTTTTTAGGTAATAGTGTTAGGTTCTACAATAAAGTCCCAAAGCATGTTACCGATTTGCCGGACTGTAAATTTAAGCACCACGTCAAATGGGTTTTAGTTTCAAAATGATATCATAGAGTGGATCAGTATGTGAATGATAGTGATGTCTGAAATTGACTCCTCTCTGTGCATCCACTAAAAGCATTGTATAATGTATTAGAAATATATGTTAAAAAAATGCACCCGATCGAGTTTCTTGCCGGTTCTTCTCGATGACTGGGTTGTTTTCCGAACCGTTCTAACAAGATGGCCATTATTTTGTTAGTTCATTGAAATTATATCAAGAAACTTGTAATATCGATACTCACTTAACAATGGCAATAATAGTCTACTATAAAACTGGTTGCCAAAAACGGAATGGAAGAAGAACTTGTGATACTATTAACTACTCGACAATGGCAGTAATAATCTAAAAGATTAGTTGCCAAAAATAAAGATAAAAAAACTCCTTTGGAGTTATAAAAGATGGCGATTAAGTTAAAGATAAATACATCATATGAGAATTTAAAAGGCATTTATCGATGATTTAACACTAGTAATATATACATTTATTATCGTCGACCACTACATTTTCAAAAAATAATTTAATTACTATCATACTTCAAATATGATATGATTGGTTTATGATAACTGATATATATAAATTCTACTCTGCAAATTGTTTAAATTACTTGAGAAAACTCTTCGATCAACAATAACTAGATAAAGGGTCACGTACAAAATCGAAGCTAAAAGCTGGCTGCGTAAATATATACTTATGTGTAGCTATTTGTTTACTAAGAAAAGGAGAAAAAAGTTTTAAAACAGTTTTAAGTTCAACCTAATTACAATCATAACACCTAGTAATAAAGTCACAAATGTTCAAAATATTATCTAATACTTACGATAAAACGAGCAAAGCAATAAATTACTCCACTCACAAATGAAAAGACAACATAAACAACATTTAGTGTGAATTCAACCTTAACACGTAATGAATAAAGTACGTTTTCCCGTTATTGTGCGTGTTTGTGCGTGGCGAGGCCAAACATTTGTATCACAGGGTTAGAGTCGGTAATTTTGTTCAAAATTTGATATTATTTGTTAGTTTAAAGCTTAAAATATTATTTATTCAACATGTATTTAGCGAAAGTAAGATACTCCGGCCGTTAAATTGCTTTTTCGGGTATTATTTTTGCGTCTTTTGAATACACTGCGGCATGTGAAACGGGCTTACATTAGCTGTGTTTCAAACAAACTAAACAAAATAAGAAACGTATTTTTCGCGCCGACCCTTTATCTAGTTATTGTTGATCGAAGAGAAAACTGCATCAATAGTTGTGCCATATCTTGTTGTTGATTGAACTGAAGAATTATTCATCGTTAAATTTAGTTTATAATAGTAATCTGTTCGTACTTTTCTATATTTTAGTTACTTTATAACAAAGAGTTGCTAATAATATTTCCTGTGATATTTAAGTTTCGAATCAGCCCATAGATAATGAATGGATTTAATTTGTTACTTACTTACATTAAAACCAGGGGGCAGCACGGTAGCGCGCCCATATATACATAATTAATTCTATTGTATGATTTTTATTATTATTCAATTTAATACTTTTCATTAAAAAAATTTCAAAAAATTTTCTTACATATTTTTATAAGTAAAATCAAAAATATTTAAAAACCGGATGGTACACAAATGTGACGCCATATTGCCGTAACGGACTTCCGTTGCATTGTCGTCCAATTACTTCCTAGCCGCGCGTAAAGAAGTTTTACTTAAAAAATAAGTAGTTTACGACATAAATCTAACAAATGTATGAGAGTATATATACAAAGCATTGCTTTTTTATACTTCACCAGCGGGCAAAAACAAATCTAAATTTCGACCACAGCGCCACCTACCGGGGCCATCTAAACCATTCTCGGATCCACTGGAACACGCACACAAAATTTCATCAAAATCTGTCCAACCGTTTAGGAGGAGTTCAGTGACATACACACATACAGAAGAAATCTATATATAAAGATAGGTATTTGACCACAATCTCATCTATTTTTAAATGAGGGCTTGGCTAAGTTGGTAAACAAGCCAAACCTAGAGGGTACTGCCTCTCAAGTGCATTTGCCGGAACACACCAATTGGTGCTTCGTGACAGATCTTCAATTTGTCAGTTCAAGGCAAGTCAGTACAAGTCAGTTGAACTTAGTAAAAACCCTATCACCACGCTATGACTTACGACTTAGTTGCAAGTATTCGAATCTACGTCCATCGATGCTATATCCGAATAAGCTATCACCTAAGCCATCATCGCATTGCTGTAGAGAAAACCAGAAATCGAGACAAATCCAAACCCAGACTTTTTTTTTATTATAGCACGTGTGACTGCACTGTGCCTGATGGTAAGCACAGTATAATCCAAAAACAACGGCGACCACCGAGAGATACGCCCTCCTCCGGCGGTCGTCGCTGTCATGCCGGCTGCGTAAATGTATCTTCACGTTACGCTTGAAGGACCCCATGTTATAAGAAGGAGGGAACACACTGGCCGGAAGATTGTTCCACAGCTTCACGGTACGGCAAAAATAAGATGTAGCGAACTTTTTAGTTCATGCCCAGATAGGAGTTACCGTAAAACTGTGGCTCCGAAGACCAGCGCGCGTGGTTCGGTTGTGAAAAGGACAGGAAGGGATTAATTTGAATAACACTCTCTGACTGTGTTGATAATGATTTAAACGAATCGATATAAAGAGCTTGAAAGAAAATACCGAATATAGATAGGATGGAAAGATAGCGATGTTGATTATTGCTTAAAGAACATAGATAATATCGATTACATATCGATTCCAAAGAATTGACGTTAAATGAATAACCCTTTAAAATCAATCACACAATACTCGACATATATTATTGACATATTTAATTAAATTGTCAATACATTACATGACGTAAATTGACCGTCGTGCTATCGGGTAAGTTTTATACAATATTACAACCGTTGGACATAATAAATACAAGCAAACATAGCGAGATAGATAACGGCGGCGCCGAAGTATATTACCCCAATTTTAATGTCGCGAATAATACCGTTTATGTCAGAGGCTCTCAAACTGATTTATAATTCTAACTACTATCAGATTTCACTTATGTAGTGTAATAAAATATTGTCGTGAACACCATCATATCGATCCCTGATCTTTGAATGATATATGCTTTGCGAACCGTTGGTTTATGATCGTCGGAAGTGACGATGTTGGTAAAATACTGTAGATAGTTTAAATGGTCTTGTGAAGTGCTTTTGTACCCTTTTCTTACGGCATTCAATTTAAGTACGTCGTTCTTATGATTCAAATAGTCTTTCTTAAGAGTAAAGCTGACCTTGAAACCTTAGGTTCACAAGTTAAATAAAAAAAGAGTGCTGAAGACATTTTATCTGTATAAGCTTATATACTAAATTATCGTGTGGCTGATTGGCTACGCTACAACGTTAAGTATATAACAAAAAAAGTTTTAAGAAACAAAAAAAAAAAACATTTTTTTACATACGCACTACATTGTCAGTCTGGGCTACTTGCCCCGGATTTGCATGGTACTAATGAAGAAAATGAGACAAAATCTTCGTTTAGGTACATTAGAACCAGATAAACAAATAGAATGAAAACTGAACGTCAAGTAGAGATGGGGTTTCAGTTTTTGGCGGGATCTTGGTCTATCATGTAGTGCATTTTATTTTTTATTCATAATCTTGTGTTACTTGACTCTGTATTGTGTAAAATTGGTGGTGTTTTATGTAATATAGTTTGTTTATTGTGCATAAGTGAAGAGAATGGAAAATAATACTACGGACCATGAATTCTGAGATGCCACAAAAACTCCATGGAAAGTTCTAACAAGATGGCCACCATCTTGTTAGTTCATTGAAATTATATCAAGAAACTTGTAATATCGATACTCACTTGACGAAGGCAGTAATATTCTACTAGAAGACTGGTTGTCAAAAATGGAATGTAAGAAGAACTTGTAATACTATTAACTACTCGACAATAGCAGAAATAATCTAAAAGATTTGTTGCCAAAAATAAAGTTAAAAAAAAGTAGAGATGAAATGTAAGGAGGCCAGACTCCACAATCAATAACTTCATGATTTTTTTTTTAAATAAAAGCAAATCATGTTTCTCGCTTTAATATCTTCGGCCTTTTATTTTTCTCATATAGTATAGTGAATTATTTTACCAGAATTTACAGGATTAATGGCAATTCAACGTATTCCCGCTAGGTGGTCATAGGGGTGAATATTTGTGATGATCTTAACCCCCATATACATTATAATTAAGTGAACCATTTTTTAGCTTTTTTCAAAGTAAATTAAAAATACAACAATAAAAAGTTATTTAAAACAAAGTAACAATTTAAATCTCTTTTTTTTTATTTATGCAAACGATTAAACATTGGTTATTTATCAATATTAAAACAACAATTATCCATAACCCTGTATTTAAATGAAATATTAATTGTTATATACTCGTATATTGCCCTTTTTATCTCCTATTTATTCTAAATAAATCTGGGATTAAATATAACTAGGAACACAATTATTCCAATACCTGTAACACCTTACATATATTATATTTAAGTATATTGTGTTACCCTTGTTAATCAATTTGAATAAATAAATTAACATAGCACACAAAGGCGTACACAAAGCAAAATTAATAAACGTATAAAATTCAAAATTTAACGATTGTTCGTAGAAGTATGTAAAAATTAATTCGAATAGTTCATTTGAAATAACAAGTACGATGGGCTCCCACAATTACGCATCGCTATACCGTATAGTTAAAGTAATCGACATTACAGCCATAAAGTTAATTTCGACGACATTAAGGACGGTAGTAACTGTAAGAATATGTACCTCAGATGGGCTTCTTACTTACGTTCGTCCTTACAACTGGTACTTAAAGAAATCGAATCGTAACGATTTGTTTGTACAGGTGAACTGATGAATAGAATGTTAAATACACATTAAATTTCTCAGGTCATATAAACTAGGTATTTTCTTTATTCGTAACTCCTTCAGCGAACTCTAAAATTTCTGGAAAAAGATTCGAATTTAATTCCTATACTTATCTACGAATATATAGAAATCCAGTGTCACGATATTTGTCCGCGATGAACTCCAAAACTACTCAAAATCAAAAATCAAAATATCCTTCATTCAATTTAGGCCCTGAGAAGGCGCTTATGAACGTCAAAGCTACTACCGGTACGGAAAACAGCCCAGTCATCGAGTAGAACCGGCAAGAAACTCGATCTGGTTTATTTTTTCATGTCATATATTTTTACAGTAACATAAATATTTACATTCGTTATTAGTGGATGCATAGAGAGGGGCGTCATTTCCAGACGTCACAATCGTTCACGTATTGATCCACCCTTTAGATACTAAAACCCGCTTGACCTGCTCAACAGATCTCCATAAAAGTTGGCATTTATGTATAATTTGGTCCAATATGAGTGATAGCATAATTTAAAAAAATAATTGTCAATGTTGATTATTGTTACCAATTGTAAGTTTCATCACTCTCGAATAGATGGCGCTTTAAATTAATATGTTTACAGAAAACTGTAGGACCGACTGTTAAAAAGCCAACCTCACTTGCACGTAGTGCACCCTGCTGAATAACGAGCGAGACAATGGCGAAAGCGGGGTGGTAGGGTTTACAGCCTGACTGGGTCGCAACCACCATGCATATGGCGAAAAAGCCCGTCATAGTGATTCGCTTCTGCGGGTCGCGTTTCGAGATCAGTCTGTGCATATCCAGCTTTTCGCAGGCCAGCAGGACAGCGGCGACCAGCGATGGGTAGTGTGGCACTCGGTGGTCGCCATTGTTTTTGGATTGTACTGTGCTTACCATCAGGCATGGTGGAGCCATTTTGCTTAAACAAAAATCTCATAGATGGCGCTAAGTTTTAATTTAGAATTTATTTTTCAACTCCAGTTTATTTTATGGTGCACGTGTTTTATTCAAATCAACGTGTAATAATTAAGCCACAGCAACGCGTGGCCGCTTCAGCGAGTCTATATAGATAGGTAGTGTAGAAACGGTTAAGAACATATCTCTCCTCTATTTCTCAGCCAATTTTCTTCATTCTATTTTTGTTTTGTTGGTATTGACCACCTTTGTGTTTGCAATAAAAAAATCGGAAAATGATTTTATTTCGTAAGTTCGACCATTGGACGAGCACTCGTTCTAATAATAATTACAGATATTTGTTCCTGTATTTTACGATACCATATGCAATCCGCACCAGTCAGCCATATTGTAACTATTAACTTGTTAATTACCAGCTAACTACCACTTTTTATTTTTTCGAACTGACTACTCTATTGACCAAGCAAGGTCTTAACAGCTTCACCAAACTACTTAACTACCAGTTAGTATAGGTTTAACGTATACCTAGAGAACAGTACCCTATTTCTGGGTGAAAGGTAGGGTACTTCTGAGTACTTCCAACAATATGCATGCAAATTTCATAATGATTGGTTCAGTCGTTAAGGCTAGAAAGCGTAACAAACAAACAAACACATACACATTCGCATTCATAATATGAATTATAGTAAGTAAAGTAAGTATAGAAGAAGAAAGGAAGAAAATATCTTTATTGCTGGATAACATCAAAACAACAAGATGAACATATACATAGCTTATTAGAATATCCAACAAGGGCACCTCCATTCAACAAAGTGCTGCAGCACAACTGGGTGGTACTGCAGTGCTGATTTTCAATGGAGACCCTAAGTAATGTACGGACGTGTAGTCGGTGTATTGACAATAAATATAACAGAACTTATAACATGTAAACAGCTAACAACAACAAAATGTAAAATTCGTAAAAAAAAATATTACAAAAAAAAGATACAAATATTACAAATGTGCCTGTCCAAAAAGCTATTCACTACCTTGGTTGCACAATGGCCACCATAAGCCTGAGAATAAAAAATAATAATATTAATACAAACATAAATAAGTATAAACATTAACTATCTAATAAAATAAATGGTGATTACAATAAATAACAATAATAGCGGGCGGAGTCGCGGACATACCTAAACTTTATAAATGTCCAAAATTAATAAATATTTATAAAGTCTATAATCTATACATAGTTCAAATTAATAATGTCGATTGATAGGTCGTGGTGCGCAGGCGCACGCGATCACCGCGCTGGCGATTATGGCGACATCTTGTGGGAACATCGAGTTTCACCCAAAGCTCACCTTTGAGATAATTATACGCTGCGATTCGAAAGTGATGCCACCAGTATGGTAATTAAGACGTTTCCCTAATGAGTGGGATTTGTGTGGAAGTTTTGGTCGACATTTCAAATTTCTTTATTCCAGACGAAGCGACGACCCGTGACGAATAAATTCATGCAACGAAAAGTTTTTGTGTATATGAAGAAATAAAATCGAAATGTCTGTTTGTAATATTAAAATAACACCTTCCTATTATGTGGATATAAAAGTATATACGCTATTTATAATAAAAAATAATTATAAAAATTCCTTTCTGTTCGTCTCGTCTAATTTCCGAAACGGTTGAATCGATGTTACGGGACGGGCAGATAGATAATGTTCTGAGGAATAAAGCCGGGCTACTTTTATTTTAAAAAACAAATAAGTTCTCACGCAAATATCTCTCTGAAGCTATTGCTGGTTTCAGGATGAATGTGTCGGCTCGCCCGGGGTAGTACCACCCTCTCACAGAAAACCGACGTGAAGTAACAATGCTTGCATTGCTGCGTTTCGTTCGGTCAGTGAGAGCACCGGAGGCCCACCTCTCTTCCCCTTCCTCCTCTCCCCTTCCGCTTCCCTTCCTCCCCCTCCAACACAGGCTGGCAATGCATTTGCGACTCCCCTGGTGTTGCAAGTGTCTATGGACGGTGGTGATCACTTAACATCAGGTGACCCAATTGTCCGTTAGCCTCCTATGACATAAAAAAATAACAACCTAAAGAAGCTGTACGCATTAGCACGCGCGTACCATGGATACGTTTACACTGACCCAAATTTTTTTGTTAAGTCTACGCGGACGTTGTCGCGTGTTACAACTAGTATGACTTAATAATTTCTCATTGTTTTATTCATATTAGTATTTGACATGTATGTTTGTCTCTGGCAGTTTTTGAAATCCAAACAACTTTAGATTTAAAAACATGAGATGTTCGATTGGTCTAAGTTATGCGAGTGGTACAGGTTATATAAATTCAGTATGACTTCTGTAAATTAAAAAAATAATTTTTGTTTTTTTGTTTTTTTTATACTATCGGCGGCAAACGAACATGCGGGTCACCTGATGGTAAGTGATCACCGCCGTCCATGGATACCTGCGACACGAGAAGAATCACAGATGCGTTGCCGGCCTTTATAATATGTTTTGTATTATTTATGAATATAATTGCATAATATAATGTTCGATTGATTTTAACCCTTTGGATACGACTTTGTTAAAATAATTTGATTATTTTTTATTCATGGCACAGTGATCAAACGACATTACTGTTTTGCGGCCTCCGTACACATGGTAAAACTAATCAGACTGACTAACTTTTAGTACCTCGTATGTCGACAGCAATAGCAGACATTTACCTTACTACTAAGAAGAAAACTGGAACCCACCGGCTTCGTAAAACATTAAAAAAAATCATTGCTATTACATATATATACATACATTATTATTATATTATATATTACTAGCGGGCTCGGCAGACGTTGTCCCGCCCCGATTATAAAAAAATCCTAGACAAATTATATACCAAAACGTTCCTCATAAATCATTTTATCCACTGATGAAAACCGCTTGAAAATCCGTTCAGTAGTTTTTAAGTTTATCGCGAACAGACATATAACATTATTTAGATTTTAATAGAACCAGTAAAAAAAAACATTTTATGTGTGATTTATAGGCACTAGAAAACCGGTTGCCGAAAATCAGCAGGTTGTGAATTATCTGTGTTGTAACATGTTGATAATTCGATATCGGTATCGCACTGCAAATAGTATGTTTACTCGTGTTGCCACTAAAGCGTGTCTACTATGGTTGTTGTGATAAAATTCTTGGAACTCGCTTCAATCATGGTCTATGACCTTGCCTTAAAATAAGTATCGTTACCTTAATATCAGTACGTCGTTTAGTCGCCGTCGTTAAATACTTTTACACACTGTATACGAATTAATTAAAAATAACAAAGAATGACTCATCAACCGTGGGAACTAAAAACAATATGGTTTAAAATTAGGCCGCCTCGAAGTTTGTCGTATCGTTCGAATAATGACGTCAGCCTTCCAGAGTTTGCCACCCTCCGTATTGAAAGGTATATAGACGCACCAAAATGTATAATGTATATAGTGTAATTATGTTATAATAAGTCCATTTAATTTTTGTCTGGATGAATATAAAAGACGCGAATGGCGTTAAGGTTACATACGGGCATAAATAATATTATGGAATTCCTACCACACCAAATAGTGTATGTAGCGTGTAGCTAGTAAATAGTTTAACCAACATAAGATACAGTCTTAAGTTCTTAACCGTAATTAAAGGAATATACTGGGGGTAGCACATAACCATTGTATTCCGCTGACTCGCAACTACCATATATCAAGTGTAACATAGGCTATAGAGAGACACTCATTAGTTCTCTTTTGAACACTGGGCATTTCTTCAGGTTATTCGACGTGTGGTCGCCTCCGCAGTTCGCGCATGTTGGCGGGTCTTCTCTTGGGCGGTCGCAGTTGCTTGCGTAGTGCGGCCCTGCGCAACGTACGCAAGTTACGTCCTTATGACATTGTTGCGATGAGTGTCTAAATTGCTGGCACCTATAGCATTGTGCCAGCCGGCGTTCTTCTCTCCAGGCCTCGATTTGCACTGGTAGCATGAGCAATGTCTCTGTGTTATATATGACGGGCGTGAGCCCGGGCGTCCTCTTAATGGAGACGTAGAAGACGCACCCGTTCCTTCCTCTGCGTCCATTAATCTGGCGAGCGTAGTTTGGTTCGAAGCCCTTATTCGTCAGTTCTTCGATGAGCATCTGTGGGTCTGTCCCTGCTGGAAGGCCGCGTATCGCGACCTTCAGTTTTTGTCGCTTCCAGGGCGAATAGGTGAACCATTTCGCCCCGTCTTGTTTTCCTAGGTAGTCGCACGTAATCTTATATTCTGTTTCGCCCTCTAGGATGAATCGTAGCCCATCCCCGTAGGCTCGAACATTAGGGCCTTGTCCCAGCAACCCCTCCAGCCGTTTGAGATGCTCCACCCAATTAGGGAGGCTCTCTACAACGATCGGAGGGTAATATTTCCGGCATTCATTAATTGTAGTGGCAGCTATACTTTCCAACGGTGGTCTTGTGGCGCTAGTAGTGCTTGGTGCGGAACTCTCATTTTCCTTGGCGGCTATACCGTGTGGTGGTCTTGTGGCGCTAGTAGCGCTTTGTACGGATCTCTCGCTGTTCGTTGCGGCTATACCGTGTGGTGGTCTTGTTGGGCTCGAGCTCTCTGATTGGCTGGACTGTGGTACCAGCGGCGGCGCTGTGATCGCGGCGTAGGACTTCTGCGCATGCGCGGATGGCGCCACTGCGCGATCAGTGGTCTTCGTTACGCGCGGTTTAGCTCGCGCGGGTTCCGTACTCGGTACGGGGGGGGGCTGCTCGCGGGCTGCTAGCGTTGCGCTAGCCTAATGCTAGTATCTTGGTCAGCAGGTATTACAGGCGTCTTCAGTATCCCCTTGGCGGCGAGTTCAAGCGCCGCAGTGTGTTCGTCTGAAGGCTTCTTCCTCCCACCCTCTGCCTCCTGGAGGCGCAAACACTGAAAGAATTTTTCAAATCGAATCAGTAGTTCCTAAGATTAGTGTTAGTATAGATTACTACTCTTCTTCGTACATACCTCGAGCCGTCACTCAAATCACAATAACTTTTGATAGAGTGGACCGATTTTAATGAAACAAAGACCAAGTTATTCTCGAGAATATGCTTTATGATTTTATATATTGTAAACCCAGTACTAGTAGCAGTGATACGTGTTTATACAGACAGACAGACATTTTCAAAAATGATTGATATTCTTCTATCACTTATTCCTAGACACTTACAATACTTTTTTTCACGATAATCAAAAAAGTACAGATACGTTAGATTTACATTCTTCATTACATAGTATAAAACAAAGTCCCCCACCGTGTCTGTCTGTCTGTTCGCGGTAAACTCCACTTTCACAAAGACGTCCTCGTGCGTGGGACGATGGAACGATCCAAGTTATTCTTGAGAATATGCTTTATTTATATACTGTAAACCCAGTACTAGCAGCAGTGATACGTGTTCATACAAACAGACAGAGACATTTTCAAAAATGATTGAAATTATTCTATCACTTATTCCTAGACACTTACAATATTTTTTTTCACGATAATCAAAAAAGTACAGATACGTTAGATTTACATTCTTCATTACATACTATAAAACAAAGTCCCCTAACGCGTCTGTCTCCCACCGTGTCTGTCTGTCTGTTCGCGGTAAACTCAAAAACTACTGAACGGATTTTTATGCGGTTTTCACCATATAAAGTGATTCATGAGGAACGTTTTGGTATATAATTTGTCAGGGATTTTTTTATAATAGCGTGGGATAAAGTCTGCGAGGCCCGCTAGTATTTTATATATATAGATTTCCGAAAAAAAACGCATCGAACGGTCATAGCCTAATGCCGATACGTTTAGTATTTTTGACGTGATTGGCCCTCAAAAGGACTAACAGTATTTTTATTTTATATTTATATTATACTCTATACTTCTATATTATTCTATACTTAATTTAAAGTTGAAGAGTTTGTTTGCTAGAACGCAGTAATCTCAGGAACTACTGGACCGATTTGAACAATTTTTTCAGTGTTAGATAACTAATTTATCGAGGCTATAGGATATATGTCATCACGCTAAGACCAATAGGAGCGAAACACCAAGGAAGAATGTTTCAAAATCAGTTTTTTTTCCTTTTGAGAGCTTCCGCTGCAGCGTTAGCCGAAAGCAACTGTGTAAAAGGACGAAATTGCAGGTAGAACTAGTAATTATATAATTAAAGAAAGAATTACTTCAATATGTCATAAAAGTTCGTTGTATAGGTTAGCTTAAACGTATACAATGGAATTATCTTTAACTTCGTTAATAATGTCTAGACTGTAAATCGATAATCGGTTAATCTCAAACGTTACCTTAGTTAATAGATTTATGTCTTTATACAAATCCTATTTTGTGTCAACTTATAATTAACTTAACTTTCCTTTATGGTTAAGTTTTCGATCATTAAACACGGTTATCTTATCCAATTTCATGACATTACCGTTGACTCGCTTATTAATTACATGTGTAAATTGGTTTATTATAATGTTTATTCAAATTTCGAACGTCTAATATGATAATTTTGGTATCATTCAATGTCTACATTTATTAGGTTGGTTGTTTCGTATCTGCCTTAATATTAGTTTGATAAATAAAAGTTACTGTTCTTTATTGCCACATAGTGACATGCAGTTTGTCCTAAAATTGTTAAATATCGAATTTTAGGACACACGATTAATTTAATACACTGATTTTTGAATGATATGTGTATATAACTATATTATACACACATGTGACGGTTACTATAACTATATATGGTCCCGTAAGCAAACCTTTTCACATTTTTTCCTGACACAAAAAAAAACATCGCTATTTCACAAAATCTTTAATAGATTATAATTATTAGTGTACATATTTACAACACAACTCGGCATTTATATGTTTCAAGATTCGAAATTACATATTTATACCTTATATATGAGTATATGGGATCGCTACACACCTACCACCTCCAGCAAATTCGCGTCAATACTTAATGCAAAACAAAGCAGTGTTTGATTACATTTTTATCGAACATACATCGATATTTCACATCACTATTGCATTGCGTCAAAACGGCCATCATAGCATGCCGCTGTTATAATATATTTTTCTCCTTCAGTGTGAGCATACTTTAGGAAATCATTTTGTCAACGATTGTGCAGATGGACGGTAATCTTACGTGTGTCTATTTCACCTAACCCTAAATATTAGCTGGTCTATATATAGCCGTATTTTGGTGATCGCGAGTAATATTGTAAGAGCTTAATATAACACAAATTAAAAACACTATTAAACAAATATAAAATTTATATCTATTTATCTTTAAATTATTTCGATGCTATACATATAATATAACACGTATTTACACATACATTAGTGTTTTTTATACCATAGGAGGTAAACTAAAGTGGGTCACCTGATGTTAAGTGATCACCACCGTCCGTAGACACTAGCAACACCAGTCGCAAGTGCATTGCCAGCCTGTGTTTGGGGGTAGCGAGGGAGAAGCGGGAGGGAGGTGGGTCTCCGGCGCTTTCACTCACCGAACGAAACGTAACAATGCAAGCACTGTTACTACACGCCGGTCATGCTGAAACCAGTAATAGCTTCAGCGTAGCTCTACCACCTGACAACATATTTGTGTTCTCCGATGTATGTTCAGAGCGGTCAAAAACTTTGAAATGTTTAAAAGTATACAAAAAAAGTATATCTGTTTAAAAATAATATTAAGTACTTAATTCTCAATTATTTTTATGACCTCTCTGGCCGTTACATAGAACCACAGAACTTCGTACAGTCCACTTTAAGAAAGATAAATCTAGACCTATATCTCTAATATTTGCAACAATATATACACAAAATTTAAATCAGCTTACACCATAAACGATACAGCGTGATGTTTTATATCAGAGACTATTATCTTAAAAGCGCAATTATTTGTTGTAAACATGAACCTTTTTATTATAGAATCATATCATTAGATCGTAAGATGCACCTCAGTAGAACTAAACACTCGAGCGACCCTCTTTAATACCACCGCATCACGATAGGGGGCGTGGCCTGTGTATCCGGTGCTTATCACTTCCGGTCGATATCGCTTCTGTTTAATTACAGGAATATTTTGTTTGAATGATAACGTGTTTTTTTATACACGTATACTATATTTAAACTCTACGTGTGTTTCTTTTTTTATAAAGGAGGCCAAGAACGAAACGTCACATGTGTAAAAATTATCTGTCACGTATTGATAAGAAATGATTATTAGATAATTCACGAAGCTCGTCCGACTTGTATAACCATCAATTTAAAAGGAAATCTGTATACCATATTTAAAACAGCTTCTGCTCGCAGCTTTACTCGCGTTAATGATAGATTTGACCTATTCCCAGGATACAATAATGTTTTCTGTTGAGAAAATACATGCAAAATTTTATGATGATCGATTGAGTAGTTAAGTCGTGGAAGCGTAACAAACAAACAAACTAACATTTCTTTTTGCAATATTAAGATTAGGAGCGTGACTATTGTGTAGGTAACTAAGAAGCCGCCCACCTGATGTAACAGGCATTCATACTTCGGTTTTTATCGGCAATTTTCGTAGGGCGGTTAATCCATCCTCAAACCCCGACACCCTACATCTCCCACTTAGCCCGTACGCTCTAATACTTTGTTCTCACTTAGTTGACCTTCAATTATCCTTTACATAGTTATTGCTTTGTTGTTATGGATCGTAGTATGGTTTCCAGTAGCTTATAGCCTTCCTAAATAAAATTGAGGAAGAATATTCAAATCTGACGCGTTCATAGCGTTTTTAAATGAGAAAGAAAAATCAACACTTGAGATTTAAAAAATGGGTTTTTGTATATCGTCTTTTAAAATATATCAATTTTACTGCGAACATAGCAGCTACTATTCATATAAAATATTAATCTTAAAAGTTTTTAAATGACACATCAAAATTTCGAGCATAAAAATAAGACAAATATCATGTCATATAGTTATATATGTTATATATAGTTATATGCTAGTTAGCATTCATGGTTAATGTTAACTTCAATGTTTACTTGAGATAATATCAGTAGTTTCATCTACTAAATATTAATATGATTATTAAAAAATTAATGCAGAAAGTATATAAATAATATAAAATATATAAATTAGTAAAGGATTATTATATTTATTAATATTATATTTTATTATTATTAGCCTAGGATAAGTTGTTTGGCAACTTCTATCACTTATTCCTAGACACTTACAATACTTTTTTTCACGATAATCAAAAAAGTACAGATACGTTAGATTTACATTCTTCATTACATAGTATAAAACAAAGTCCCCCACCGTGTCTGTCTGTCTGTTCGCGGTAAACTCAAAAACTACTGAACGGATTTTTATGCGGTTTTCACCATATAAAGTGATTCATGAGGAACGTTTTGGTATATAATTTGTCAGGGATTTTTTTATAATAGCGTGGGATAAAGTCTGCGAGGCCCGCTAGTATTTTATATATATAGATTTCCGAAAAAAAACGCATCGAACGGTCATAGCCTAATGCCGATACGTTTAGTATTTTTGACGTGATTGGCCCTCAAAAGGACTAACAGTATTTTTATTTTATATTTATATTATACTCTATACTTCTATATTATTCTATACTTAATTTAAAGTTGAAGAGTTTGTTTGCTAGAACGCAGTAATCTCAGGAACTACTGGACCGATTTGAACAATTTTTTCAGTGTTAGATAACTAATTTATCGAGGCTATAGGATATATATCATCACGCTAAGACCAATAGGAAACCACACACCAAGGAAGAATGTTTCAAAATCAGTTTTTTTTCCTTTTGAGAGCTTCCGCTGCAGCGTTAGCCGAAAGTAACTGTGTAAAAGGACGAAATTGCAGGTAGAACTAGTAATTATATAATTAAAGAAAGAATTACTTCAATATGTCATAAAAGTTCGTTGTATAGGTTAGCTTAAACGTATACAATGGAATTATCTTTAACTTCGTTAATAATGTCTAGACTGTAAATCGATAATCGGTTAATCTCAAACGTTACCTTAGTTAATAGATTTATGTCTTTATACAAATCCTATTTTGTGTCAACTTATAATTAACTTAACTTTCCTTTATGGTTAAGTTTTCGATCATTAAACACGGTTATCTTATCCAATTTCATGACATTACCGTTGACTCGCTTATTAATTACATGTGTAAATCGGTTTATTATAATGTTTATTCAAATTTCGAACGTCTAATATGATAATTTTGGTATCATTCAATGTCTATATTTATTAGGTTGGTTGTTTCGTATCTGCCTTAATATTAGTTTGATAAATAAAAGTTACTGTTCTTTATTGCCACATAGTGACATGCAGTTTGTCCTAAAATTGTTAAATATCGAATTTTAGGACACACGATTAATTTAATACACTGATTTTTAAATGATATGTGTATATAACTATATACTACTTTACTATAACTATATATGGTCCCGCGAACAAACCTTTTCACATTTTTTCCTGACACAAAAAAAAACATCGCTATTTCACAAAATCTTTAATAGATTATAATTATTAGTGTACATATTTACAACACAACTCGGCATTTATATGTTTCAAGATTCGAAATTACATATTTATACCTTATATATGAGTATATGGGATCGCTACACACCTACCACCTCCAGCAAACTCGCGTCAATACTTAATGCAAAACAAAGCAATGTTTGATTACATTTTTATCGAATATAAATCGATATTTCACATCACTATTGTAATGCATCAAAACGGCTATCATAGCATGCCGCTGTTATAATATATTTTTCTCATTAAGTGTGAGCATACTTTAGGAAATCATTTTGTCAACCATTGCGAAGATGGACGGTAATCTTACGTGTGTCTATTTCACCTAACCCTAAATATTAGCTGGTCTATATATAGCCGTATTTTGGTGATCGCGAGTAATATTGTAAGAGCTTAATATAACACAAATTAAAAACACTATTAAACAAATATAAAATTAATATTTATTTATCTTTAAATTATTTCGATGCTATACATATAATATAACACGTATTTACACATACATTAGTGTTTTTTATACCATAGGAGGCAAAATAGAGTGGGTCACCTGATGTTAAGTGATCACCACCGTCCGTAGACACTAGCAACACCAGTCGCAAGTGCATTGCCAGCCTGTGTTTGGGGGTAGCGAGGGAGAAGCGGGAGGGAGGTGGGTCTCCGGCGCTTTCACTCACCGAACGAAACGTAACAATGCAAACACTGTTACTACACGCCGGTGTTTCTATGAGAGGTTAGTACTACCCCGGTCGAGCTGACTCATTCATGCTGAAACCAGTAATAGCTTCAGCGTAGCTCTACCACCTGACAACATATTTGTGTTCTCCGATGTATGTTCAGAGCGGTCAAAAACTTTGAAATGTTTAAAAGTATACAAAAAAAGTATATCTGTTTAAAAATAATATTAAGTACTTAATTCTCAATTATTTTTATGACCTCTCTGGCCGTTACATAGAACCACAGAACTTCGTACAGTCCACTTTAAGAAAGATAAATCTAGACCTATATCTCTAATATTTGCAACAATATATACACAAAATTTAAATCAGCTTACACCATAAACGATACAGCGTGATGTTTTATATCAGAGACTATTATCTTAAAAGCGCAATTATTTGTTGTAAACATGAACCTTTTTATTATAGAATCATATCATTAGATCGTAAGATGCACCTCAGTAGAACTAAACACTCGAGCGACCCTCTTTAATACCACCGAGTTGGGGTGTAAGGGGTGTCGAATAACATCATAAGACTTGAGACACTCAAGCCAACCTCACCTGCACGTGGTGCACCATGCTGAATAACCAACGAGGCGGGGTGGTAGGGTTTTACAGCCTGACTGGGTCGCAACCACCATTTATATGGCGAAAAAGCCCGTCATAGTGATTCGCTTCTGCGAGTCGCGTTTCGGGATCAGCATGTGCAGATCCAGCTTTTCGCAGGCCGGCATGACAGCGGCGACCGGCGATGTGTCACTCGGTGGTCGCCATTGTTTTTGAATTGTACTGTGCTTACAATCAGGCATAGTGAAGTCCTTTTGCTGTGCTACAATAAAAAAAAATTGAACCTTCGAGATGATACTGATAGAATTTCAGTCCATGACGAGTCGTTCTGTAACGGAACTCAACAGTGGGTATCCAGTCCAAACAGCTCTTCAGAGCACTCGTCGTGGTAGATCTTGTACTACGCGACACATCGTCCCTAAAAAGCGCCAAAGTGTCGAGTCTTAAGGATCTGTTATCTATTTTATAATTTCAACCCCTGACCGCTAAAACTTTGACTATCTTATCTATTTATATAAAAACATCAAAAACGTATTTTATGCGTCGCTGCTACATCTTTTATGATGTAACGATAGTATAAACAATTTGTTGTAAAAAATAATGACCGTTGGAAATGGTCAGGTAGGTTTATGATTATTTTTTGAAAAATATTCCGAGGGCAACTTATTTTTTACAACAAATTGTTTATACTATCGTTACATCATAAAAGATGTAGCAGCAGAAGGGTTGAAAAACGAGTGGCTCAGAAATTATGAACAGCCGTCTATTTCAAATCCCGGATGGCTTCATACCTCATAGTGCCCTTTTTTTAAATAGTATCTATTAATTGTAATATCGTATAAAAATTTAAGCACCTTATATGAAAGTCTATTTGGATTTGATAATAAGGTTAACCCTTCGGTTGATTTTTTAAGACCGAGCCTCAAAATAGCATTTCAATATCTAGCCAATTTCTTCTAATTAAAATTACACATTATATGTTTTTATTGTTAAGTTTTTGTAATTAAGTAATATAACACCTTTGCTACCATCAGTCTGTTAACCACTTACCCAAATACCCTATAAGTTCTACATTATTTTATTCGAGCGTAAACGCTTACCGTGTTATTACAAAAAAGTTAAACACGTATTAAATACTTGTTTTAAAAAAGTTTCTTAATAAATGCACCGCGCTCATCCGAGTCAAGTTCACGTTATCCTTTTTCACAAGTCTAACCTAACGTAACCAAAGAAATAAAGAAAGAAAGAAATATTTTATTCATAAAGCACAACATAAAATATTTTCTTTTTCTCGTACTGACTACGCTATTGACCCGGCAGGGTCTTCACAGCTTCACCGGACTACTACATAAAATATAAGTATACAAGAATGGACAACAATATGCATATCTGTGCATTATGAAATGGTGTCCAGCTCAGCATATGCTAGCGTTATGAGAAACACTAAACAACTAAACACAATACAAAACTAAAACTAACACAAGGCGAGACAAAAGAACAAGATAGCGAACTATCAGCGACCGCGGTGCATTTAATATGAGACCTTTTTAAAGCCAGGGTTCTATACGTATTTAACTTTTTTGTACACCGTTATAGTTTTTGACACATCGAGGGTTAAGTTTTCGATAAAGTAGAAATCGGGAGTTTTTGGCGGGATCTTAGCCTGTGATGTAGTGGATTTTATATTTTATTCACATTCTTGGGTTTTTTACTCTATATTTTATAATACTGGTGGTATTTTCCCTAATATAGTTAGGTTATTGTGCACAAGTCAAGTGGATGGAAAATAATACCACAGAGTATGAATTCTGAGATGAAACAAAAACTCCATAGAAAGTTTAATAAGGGAGCCATCACCTTGTTAAAATATTAAAATGCTCACAAGACACTTGTAACAGTATTATCTACACCAGACTGGTAGTAATCTAGAAGATCGATCGCCAAAAAAAAGAAATCAGGTTAAATGATGATAGGGTTATTTTATATTGATCGCACTAAGCGGCAATATATACTACAGTCTTAATCATTTAAGTTATATCAGCAAAAACTTAGAAAAGCTAGAGTTAGTAAAAGACCGATATGATTTAAATACTAGAAATAGTGACAAATTGGTCATCCCTTGTTTCAAGCACCGTAATAATATCTCAGCTCAGCTCAGTATTTGATGTGAACATTCTTTATGCGAGCACTTTAAAATTCTGATCCGCAACTTGTTTGTGTGACGAAAAGCGGTGGGGGAAAACAGTGTGTCGGGTAGAGTTGGAGCAGTGTCTCACTTGCGTGCAGGTATTGGCGAACAATGAGACGCTCATCTCGTTTGCTTTTTTTCTCGTTGTCCATGGCTGCATATACTGCATCCTGGAGGCGTGGCGATCACTGAACACAATTTATGTTACTCAAAAGGGATTGATGAATATTAAAGCATAGCCCTGTAATACAAAAGTTTTACTTCTATCGTAAAACAACACAGTCTGTTTTTTTAATAATAGTGTTAGTTTTTAAAACTAGTATAGGTGGTAGAGCCACGCTGAAGGTATTATTCTGAATAAAGTATTTTTGATTTGATTTACTTATTGGTTTCAGCACGAATGTGTCGGCTCGCCCGGGGTAGTACCACCCTCTCATAGGAAACCGACGTGAAGTTACAGTGCTTGCTTGCATTGTTACGTTCCATTCGGTCAGTTAAAGCGCCGAAGGCCTCCCCTTCCCCCCAATTATAGGCTTGTAATGCACTTGCGACTCCCGTGGTGTTGTTAGTGTTTATAGACAGCGGTGATCACGTAACATAAGGTGACCCACCAGTCCGTTTGCCTGCGGGCATTAAAAAAAACACAGTCCCAGAGAACACGACCGATTTATCGGATAAGTAATTTCAAGCATCATGTCAAGTGGTTTAACGTCACATGGTTATTATATGGTAGGTTAATGAAGTTTCGAAATAACACTCGCTTTGTACATCCACTGAAAATTGATGTAACTGTATTATATTTTTATACAAATATGTACGACGTAAAGATAAAACACATCAAGTTTCTTGTCAATTCTTCTCGATAACTGGGTTGTTTTCAGTAATAGTTTTGATTCATAATTAATTTTTTATATATATCATAAGAGGCAAACGAACAGGTGGCTCATCTGATGTTAAGTGATTACCACCGTCCATAGACACTTGCAACACCAGAAGAGTCGCAAGTGCGTTGCCACCCTGTGTTTTGTACTTATACCCCTTTGCCGCTAAGACACGAAGATAGTATAATGATGTAATTACTAATGCAGAAAGAATACTTAACATTCATAATGCTTATTTAATTCCTGCAGTATGCATATATTATAATTAATAGCTATTAATCTTACACAACGTGAGTAAAATATTAAATATTTTAGTCGGATTTAATACGTAACTATTAATGAATACAAATTCTAAAATGAATCCATGAAAAAATGTGGTATTTTTTTAACTTTTATAGATATAATATAGACGGTGAAAAAGAATGTTTACTACTAAGCTATTATACAACTTACTTAAAAAAGGAGAACAATATATCTGGACAGTGAAATGTAATGACGCTTTCATATAATAAAACGGTAAGAAAAGGAGTCACTGCTAAATATGACCTCGCGAATCTTTAAACCAAGGAGTACGATATCTTAACTCTTCCCTCCAAATACATTCTTGGCAATTTAATGCATATCCGTAAGAACTTAGAAAAGCTAGATTTCGTCAAAACCGGCACAATCTAAATGCTAGAAACTGTGACAAACTGGTTGTCCCACGTTTTAGACTTTTAGTAAAACCAGTAAAAGTTTTTTGGGAAATAGTGTTAGATTTTACAACAAAGTCCCAAAGGATATTACGGACTTGCCGGATTCTGAATTTAAGTGCTATATGTCAAGCGGGTTTTGGTGTTAAAATGCTTTTATAGAGTGGATCAATATATGAACGATGGTGATGTCTGGAATTGACTCATCTCTGTCCATCCATTAAAAACGTTTGTGACATTTACTATTATATAGAATATATTATTATTCTAAATATTATATATATTTGTTGAAAAGATGAACCAGATCGAGTTTCTTGCCGGTTCTTCTCGATGACTGGGTTGTTTTCCGAACCGGTGGTAGTTTTGACGTTCATAAGTGCCTTCTTAGGGCTTAAATTGTATAGTGTTTTTGATTTGATTTGATTGATCCTAAGTTTCTTTCTATCATTTGTCATCAACTTTTTTCTTTAAATTTGTTGATAGAACCAACCACCCAGTTCATGATATAGTCAAGTTAAATTTTATCGTTTTGTTTAAAAAAAATATTTTATTTATTAAGGCCACAAGATACACTCCATTTAAGGTTTCAAAACTAATACGGTGCTATTAAAAAAAGTTAAATACGTATTGAACCCTGGTTTTAAAAAGGCCTCATATTACATGCACCGCGGTCGCCATCTTGCTCTTTAGTCTCGCTTTGGTTACATTAGGTTAGAGTTATGATAAAGGATAACGCGAACTTACCTTGGGTGATAGTAAATGTATTAGGAAACTTTTTTAAACCAAGTATTTAATACGTATTTAACTTTTTTGTAACAACACGGTTATTGTCTAATCTTCAGTAGATTTAAACAAAATGGAAGCTATAATATTTATAGCATTTTGTTTTATTTTAATTTCGCGAAAACTTACACAAATTACACATCTTTATACTCAAAAATCACAAATTTATTAATAAAAATATTTACAAAATACAATACTAAATCCTCGTCAAGCCTCCAGTTGAATAGATCATCCTTCTCCTAGTTTTGTAATCTATAATTACTAAATAGCTAAGAATCCAACACATACATAGCATCTAGAATTTATTGCTGGTACTTATTAGTAATAATAAAATATTTTCTTAGTTTTATGATAATAATCACGGGTTAGCAAAGCCTCTTGTTGAATGAAACCTGCGTTTAAATGTACAACAACATGAATGCTGTAAGTATTTAATGATACTATAAATAAGATATTATTTATAGGTACAGCCTGATCATAAATGCATCGACAGATGTCTTAAATCCTGCTTTGTAAAAATTAAACTTTAGAACTAGGAAGATAAGTGGTCGTCTTCATTAAAAAGCCAATACTTAACAAGCATCATTAGTGATGAACTATCGAAGACATCAATTACTCTAGGTTATTGTTATTGACAATGATTGGCCGGTGTTTTTTTTTATGTCAAAAGTAGGCAAACGAACATGTGGGTCACTTGTTGTTCAGTGATCACCACCGTCCATAGACACTAGCAACACCAGGGGAGTCGCAAGTGCGTTACCAGCCTGTGTATGGGGGAGGGTTAGGGAAAAGGGGAAAGGAGGTGGTCCTCCAGCGCTCTCACTGACCGAACGAAACGCAACAATGCAAGCACTGTTACTTCACGTCGGGGTTCTGTGAGAGGATAGTACTACCCCGGACGAGCCGACCCATTCATGCTGAAACTAGTAATAGCTACAGCGTGGCTCTACCACCTTCCCGCAGATGTTGTCGCAACCTGCGAACGAGCAAGTATTATACAAGTAAATAGATATGAAAGGGAGAGTTAGCACTTCAAGTAGTTGACACTCAACGTCACGGTACGAACATGAATATACATTTCATTATCATGTCAATGTAATAAACATCAAAACGATACAAAACAGCAGATCACCCAATAACATAATAATTGACAACAGTTTACAAAAACAACAACTGGACAATAATATAACAATGTAATTAATTGTTGGTATAAATACGTTTAATCAATATTTGATTTATTGTGCTTAAATTGTTTCTCATAAATAATAAATGGTATTTAAAACATCAGTATACTGCTTGTTGTTTAATAATACTGGAATATGTTAAATTTAGACATAATTTTTTTTCATATGTCGTAAATGTTTTTTTTTATATCAATATGCTTTAGTTTTAAATTTGTGTAAAATTAACACTTTCGTATATTATAAATGTTATTAATCTCATTTGTCTAATAAGTAAGCCACTTACAGCAGCAACAAGAATTAAAATTTGGTCGATTACCCGCGACATAGAATTAAGTTCCTAGTGAGAGAATCTACAGTTGATTTTTATGCCGCGTTATTTTTGTTAAATAACTACTTTTTATTTTTATTCAACTATCTATTGCTATCAATTAAATCAAAAATACTTTATTCATTTTAAACTTTAAAAAGCCGTTTATGAACGTTAAAACTACCACCGCTTCGGAAAATAACCCAGTCATATAACCGATAAGAAACTCGATCAGATTTATCTTTTCAACATACATACACATATTACATCACGGCTATAGCTAGGGAAGACAAGGTGGCGATTGCCTCACAATGCCTTACCTTAAAAATACCAAAAACTAAGATAAATTATTATAATTAAATTGTTTTTTCATAGTTCGAGATAAAAAAAACTGTAGCGATAGGTATCTAAACTTTTCCGAACATAACACAGTCTGTGACATTTGAGGGCAGATCAATTATGATAATTTTTTAACTACCTTACCTGTTTTTTTTTTTTATCGTAGCATGGCAACGTTACTTTACTGTGCCTGATGGTGAGCACAGTATAATCTAAAAACAATGGCGATCACCGAGTGACACACTATACATCGCCGGTCGCCGCTGTCATGCCTGTAACCTGTAACCAATTCCGCCCTACTCAAATGCGACTCTAGGCTACAGCCCTGTATTACATACATACATTAAAATTACATTAGTTTTTATGAAGAAATGTACAGAGAGAAGTGTTAAATCCAGACTTTACTATCGTTCACATATTGATGATATTTAACTTTAATCACACCAGCCTTTATATAGAATTTGTGTGAAACATAGTCAATTAATATGTTGGTACAGTTTCGAATAAACACATCCAATGTCCAATTTGTTGATCGAAATCTTTTCTTTTGTCACCCTTATCGTAACGGACGGACTACTGTCCATAAAGTTGTTCTACGAAGGGGTTAGGCGTGCCATAGGGGTGAGACCGTTAAATTGTGCACACATGACTGACTTTTATTCCTAATGTATAATTAAAGATTCTCGTCATGGTAATTTGTAATGTCGTAATTACGAGTATAAGATGTTTTAAATATTCGTAAAAAATATTAAAAAATCCGTACTTTTCCATTGTAAATTATTGTAGTAAAAACTCAAATATATTTATGAATTCATTATTGATATATGAATGGATCTTACAATTAAAGTTATTAAAGACTATATTAATTAATACAAAAATTTCATACAATAGTTTATCCGACGCCGATT
>MU159693.1:138367-152445 GCA_015888305.1 Antheraea pernyi
TTTTAGAGCAAATGTTTGCAGATATGCCTAGAGTAGGTGTTTTCTTAGATGACATTATTTTGACAGGGGAAAATCAACAGGATCATTTAGATACCTTGTACAAAGTACTAACACGATTACAAAAATATGGGTTAAAAATAAAAAAAGAAAAATGCTCATTTTTTTCTAAATCTGTTACTTATTTGGGATATAAAATTGATGCAGAAGGGATTAAAACAAACCCAGAAAAAATTAAAGCAATTATAAATGTGCCTAAACCCACCACAATTACTGAACTCCGGGCGTTTTTAGGTATGATTATGTACTATGGTAAATTTGTGAAAAATATTAGTGTGATTTTATCACCTTTATACAACTTACTTAAAAAAGGAGAACAATATATCTGGACAGTGAAATGTAATGACGCTTTCAACAAGGTAAAAGAATTACTAATGTCCAGTGAGGTATTAGTTTTTTATGATCCGAAATTACCCTTAATATTAACAACTGATGCAAGTAGTATAGGGATTGGGGCAGTGATAGCACATTTAATGCCCGATGGTTGCGAACGACCTATAGCATACGCCTCAAGATTGCTCAACACCACAGAAAAGGGATATTCGCAAATTGATAGAGAAGCTTTGGCGAAAGTATATAAACTACCCACATGTATTTATATATATTGCCTATGACATACCTTACAATATTGATGTCAGTTAGCCTTTCCAAAATGTAAAATTTGATGTCAATATCATAAAACGGTAAGAAAAGGAGTCACTGCTAAATATGACCTCGCGAATCCTTAAACCAAGTTCAAGGAGTACGATATCTTAACTCTGCCCTCCCAATACATTCTTGGCAATTTAATGTATATCCGTAAGAACTTAGAAAAGCTAGATATCGTTAAAAACCGGCACAATCTAAATGCTAGAAACTATGACAATCTGGTTGTCCCACGTTTTAGACTTTTAGTAAAACCAGTAAAAGTTTTTTGGGAAATACTGTTAGATTTTACAACAAAGTCCCAAAGGATATTACCGATTTGCCGGATTCTGAATTTAAGCGCCATGTCAAGTGGGTTTTGGTGTCAAAATGCTATTATAGAGTGGATCAATATATGAACGATGGTGATGTCTGGAATTGACTCATCTCTGTCCATCCATTAAAAACGTTTGTGACATTTACTATTATATAAAAAATATTATTATTCTAAATATTATATATATTTGTTGAAAAGATAAACCAGATCGAGTTTCTTGCCGGTTCTTCTCGATGACTGGGTTGTTTTCCGAACCGGTGGTAGTTTTGACGTTCATAAGTGCCGTCTTAGGGCTTAAATTGTATAGTGTTTTTGATTTGATTTGATTGATCCTAAGTTTCTTTCTATCATTTGACATCTATTTTTTTTCTTTAAATTTGTTGATATAATCAACCACCCAGTTCATGATATAGCCAAGTTAAATTTTATCATTTTGTTTAAAAAAATATTTTATTTATTAAGACCACAAGATACTCCTTTTAAGGTTATATTACTAATATCGTCTAATCTTCAGTAGATTTAAACAAAATTGAAGCGCTCTTGGCTATAAGATTTATAGCATTTTATTGTTTTTTAAATTTCGCTAAAAGTTACACAAATTACACGGTACCTTTATACTCAAAAAGCAATAAAAATACTATACTAAATCCTCGTCAAGCCTTATGTTGAATAGATCATCCTTCTCCTAATTTTGTAATCTATAATTACTAAATAGCTAAGAATCCAACACATACATAGCATCTAGAATTTATTGCTGGTACTTATTAGTAATAATAAAATATTTTCTTAGTTTTATGATAATAATCACGGGTTAGCAAAGCCTCTTGTTGAATGAAACCTGCATTTAAATGTACAACAACATGAATGCTTTAAGTATTTAATGATACTATAAATAAGATATTATTTATAGATACAGCCTGATCATAAATGCATCGACAGATGTCTTAAATCCTACTTTGTAAAAATTAAACTTTAGAACTATGAAGATAAGTGGTCGTCTTCATTAAAAAGCCAATACTTAACAAGCATCATTAGTGATGAACTATCGAAGACATCAATTACTCTAGGTTATTGTTATTGACAATGATTGGCCGGTGTTTTTTTTTATGTCAAAAGTAGGCAAACGAACATGTGGGTCACTTGTTGTTCAGTGATCACCACCGTCCATAGACACTAGCAACACCAGGGGAGTCGCAAGTGCGTTACCAGCCTGTGTATGGGGGAGGGTTAGGGAAAAGGGGAAAGGAGGTGGTCCTCCAGCGCTCTCACTGACCGAACGAAACGCAACAATGCAAGCACTGTTACTTCACGTCGGGGTTCTGTGAGAGGATAGTACTACCCCGGACGAGCCGACCCATTCATGCTGAAACTAGTAATAGCTACAGCGTGGCTCTACCACCTTCCCGCAGATGTTGTCGCAACCTGCGAACGAGCAAGTATTATACAAGTAAATAGATATGAAAGGGAGAGTTAGCACTTCAAGTAGTTGACACTCAACGTCACGGTACGAACATGAATATACATTTCATTATCATGTCAATGTAATAAACATCAAAACGATACAAAACAGCAGATCACCCAATAACATAATAATTGACAACAGTTTACAAAAACAACAACTGGACAATAATATAACAATGTAATTAATTGTTGGTATAAATACGTTTAATCAATATTTGATTTATTGTGCTTAAATTGTTTCTCATAAATAATAAATGGTATTTAAAACATCAGTATACTGCTTGTTGTTTAATAATACTGGAATATGTTAAATTTAGACATAATTTTTTTTCATATGTCGTAAATGTTTTTTTTTTATATCAATATGCTTTAGTTTTAAATTTGTGTAAAATTAACACTTTCGTATATTATAAATGTTATTAATCTCATTTGTCTAATAAGTAAGCCACTTACGGCACCAACAAGAATTAAACTTTTGGTCGATTACCCGCGACACAGAATTAAGTTCCTAGTGAGAGAATCTACAGTTGATTTTTATGCCGCGTTATTTTTGTTAAATAACTACTTTTTATTTTTATTCAACTATCTATTGCTATCAATTAAATCAAAAATACTTTATTCATTTTAAACTTTAAAAAGCCGTTTATGAACGTTAAAACTACCACCGCTTCGGAAAATAACCCAGTCATATAACCGATAAGAAACTCGATCAGATTTATCTTTTCAACATACATACACATATTACATCACGGCTATAGCTAGGGAAGACAAGGTGGCGATTGCCTCACAATGCCTTACCTTAAAAATACCAAAAACTAAGATAAATTATTATAATTAAATTGTTTTTTCATAGTTCGAGATAAAAAAAACTGTAGCGATAGGTATCTAAACTTTTCCGAACATAACACAGTCTGTGACATTTGAGGGCAGATCAATTATGATAATTTTTTAACTACCTTACCTGTTTTTTTTTTTTATCGTAGCATGGCAACGTTACTTTACTGTGCCTGATGGTGAGCACAGTATAATCTAAAAACAATGGCGACTACCGAGAGACACACTATCCTTCACCTGTCGCCGCTGTCATGCCTGTAACCTTTAACTAATTCCGCCCTACTCCAATTCCGCCCTACTCAAATTCGGCTCTAGGCTACAGCCCTGTATTACATACATACATTAAAATTACATTCGTTTTTATGAAGGAATGTACAGAGAGAAGTGTTAAATCCAGACTTTACTATCGTTCACATATTGATGATATTTAATTTTAATCACACCAGCCTTTATATAGAATTTGTGTTAAACATAGACAATTAATATGTTGGTACAGTTTCGAATAAACACATCCAATGTCCAATTTGTTGATCGAAATCTTTTCTTTTGTCACCCTTATCGTAACGGACGGACTACTGTCCATAAAGTTGTTCTACGAAGGGGTTAGGCGTGCCATAGGGGTGAGACCGTTAAATTGTGCACACATGACTGACTTTTAATCCCAATGTATAATTAAAGATTCTCGTCATGGTAATTTGTAATGTCGTAATTACGAGTATAAGATGTTTTAAATATTCGTAAAAAATATTAAAAAATCCGTACTTTTCCATTGTAAATTATTGTAGTAAAAACTCAAATATATTAATGAATTCATTATTGATATATGAATGAATCTTACAATTATAGTTATTAAAGACTATATTAATTAATACAAAAATTTCATACAATAGTTTATCCGACGCCGATTTCAGAAGTGGAAACTCAAAATAATGAAATAGATGTATGTATTTTCTTTTAAATTTTCACATTAATTATAGTGTGAATGACAGACAATATTTAAATTTCAGAATTTGTTTATTGAAATTATTAACATTGGTCTGGTTTTCATAACTATTTATAATCTAAAAACAATGGCGACTACCGAGAGACACACTATCCTTCACCTGTCGCCGCTGTCATGCCTGTAACCTTTAACTAATTCCGCCCTACTCCAATTCCGCCCTACTCAAATTCGGCTCTAGGCTACAGCCCTGTATTACATACATACATTAAAATTACATTCGTTTTTATGAAGGAATGTACAGAGAGAAGTGTTAAATCCAGACTTTACTATCGTTCACATATTGATGATATTTAACTTTAATCACACCAGCCTTTATATAGAATTTGTGTTAAACATAGACAATTAATATGTTGGTACAGTTTCGAATAAACACATCCAATGTCCAATTTGTTGATCGAAATCTTTTCTTTTGTCACCCTTATCGTAACGGACGGACTACTGTCCATAAAGTTGTTCTACGAAGGGGTTAGGCGTGCCATAGGGGTGAGACCGTTAAATTGTGCACACATGACTGACTTTTATTCTTCCTTTTATACGTTCTAAAATATTTTGATTTATTTTCGAAAGTTTAGTTTAATTAATGAAATCTAATAACTTAAAATAATCAACTCTTGTATATATACAAAATTATGTAGTGTACCTTGGAAACGGTTCATACGATCTGGATCAGGATTTTATATGTAGATAAGGTTTTGCTTATCAAGATATCCGTCTTCCCTGAAAAAAATACGTATTTTCCAAAAAAATACCCTTTGTATACGTTATTATTAGAACTTACATCATAAAGCGCCATGCCTTAGATTTTTGTGGTACTTGCATTGCTTCCAATGAATGTAAGAATGCAATTATTGCGTTAACCAACGCCCAGGTTATTTAGTATGCAATTATATTCGGTAAGATTATGTCTCCAGATATATGACTCCAGATATTTACCCTCTCATCTTTTCTCGTACCAAGCCCCTTCCTTCAAATCATACCTTTTACGTACTCTCTCGGCTCGTACATGACGTCATTTATGTTACAGCATTGTTCACTCTATTCCAATAATAACAAAACACATAATTTCGGACATTTTTATAATTAACTTGCCACATTTTAACCGAGACCAATTTTAACCGATTATATAAGATCTTAATTTTTTTTAAAGATTTTCTGTTTTATACATCTTTAGTAGAGTCCAAATTTTGTCGTTCATAAGACTTTTAGTTCTTTTCTATGATCTAGAATTTGAATATTTTTAAAAAAACTTATGAACCACTACAATTACAATTGAATCAGCTTGGATTGTAACGGTTCATTTGGTTCATTAGCGAGTTAAGGAAACTCTTTCAAACTAGCTGCATAAATTAAATTAAAATTATCTTCCTAAATATTGGGAAGTACATTATAGAATCACCTGGTAACACCACTATCAGCTGTCACTTATTTGACAAAACTCTATGGGTCAAAACAATTATTATTATGTTGCCCAGAATGTCATAAAAGTATCTTTAAAATTCAAATACCGAACAATCGAACTGGAGTGCCCAATCAATCAGCTCGAATGACTGTCGTTTCCTGCTTTACTAGCCCGAAATCATTGTTCGAAAGCAACGCAATTGGCACAATGATTCGGCGTAATTGTAAGCAAAATGTGCAACCGCAGATTGCGCCTGCGCAACCGACGTCACGGAAGTGCACCTTTGCATGGACATCAGCTAGATCGGGACTACAAAGCCTACATGTTTCCACAAAAGGACACTATTATTTATTTTTTCCAACAACAGTTTTAATAAATTAGTGAATTAAAAATTACTAATTTTTCTTTCAAGTTTAAAGCCAAATTTTTATGCTGACCAGTAGTAATAAGTCTATCGTTATAGAGCAAATTGAAGACTGTTATTTATTCGTGTAAATTTTTGAAACTAAGACACTGATTTTCAAAAGAAATTTACAGGCAGATAGAAAGCTTTTGCATAATCTAATCTACGTATAATTAAGTTTTCCATTGGAAGTGAACACAATAATGATAAAATTTAACCAATATAAACTCTGAAAAATTAAGAAAAAACCCCACTATAAAGTCAAATGAAACACATATTTTCCCTTGAAACAACAAATCCATTACCATGAGAATGAAGTTATTGAAAAATTAAAGAACTCAACAGCCGTCATTACTGGTTTTACAGAATCGCGAAGACTTCAATGCCCTTAAATTATAATATTTCTTGTCCTTATTGTGAGAACAATAGGTAATTACACTCACGTTAGGAAATGAAAAAGAAAGACAAGGCATTGTCTAAAGATACTTTATTTTTCTGTACATTCTTTTAATCGCTTACTCTAGGTAATATTATTCTTTTGAATTTATAAATTAGAAAGATCGAGTTAATCGTTATACTATTTATCGACTAACTACTTAACTTCAGCTATTAAAGTTTACGGAGATAGTGTAATTGTAAGAAAAATATTCACATATTCGCTATTTTGTAGTCGCAATCGGAAATGTTACTATAACCGCCATATGTCTGCCGGTAGGGTAAAAGGGTTGATTGTTTGACACCTACCGGTGCCGACGCATTGTGTCGTTGTTCAATTTGTGGAAAAAAAACGCACGCGCAGCGACCCTTCGCGTTGATTGTACACAGGGTAGGATTCAGAACACAATTTAAAGACAGTATCGTTTAAAAAATATTTTCACCTATTCTTCCTTTTATACGTTCTAAAATATTTTGATTTATTTTCGAAAGTTTAGTTTAATTAATGAAATCTAATAACTTAAAATAATCAACTCTTGTATATATACAAAATTATGTAGTGTACCTTGGAAACGGTTCATACGATCTGGATCAGGATTTTATATGTAGATAAGGTTTTGCTTATCAAGATATCCGTCTTCCCTGAAAAAAATACGTATTTTCCAAAAAAATACCCTTTGTATACGTTATTATTAGAACTTACATCATAAAGCGCCATGCCTTAGATTTTTGTGGTACTTGCATTGCTTCCAATGAATGTAAGAATGCAATTATTGCGTTAACCAACGCCCAGGTTATTTAGTATGCAATTATATTCGGTAAGATTATGTCTCCAGATATATGACTCCAGATATTTACCCTCTCATCTTTTCTCGTACCAAGCCCCTTCCTTCAAATCATACCTTTTACGTACTCTCTCGGCTCGTACATGACGTCATTTATGTTACAGCATTGTTCACTCTATTCCAATAATAACAAAACACATAATTTCGGACATTTTTATAATTAACTTGCCACATTTTAACCGAGACCAATTTTAACCGATTATATAAGATCTTAATTTTTTTTAAAGATTTTCTGTTTTATACATCTTTAGTAGAGTCCAAATTTTGTCGTTCATAAGACTTTTAGTTCTTTTCTATGATCTAGAATTTGAATATTTTTAAAAAAACTTATGAACCACTACAATTACAATTGAATCAGCTTGGATTGTAACGGTTCATTTGGTTCATTAGCGAGTTAAGGAAACTCTTTCAAACTAGCTGCATAAATTAAATTAAAATTATTGTATTCCTGTTATTTCAAATGCGTCCCTGTGTGGCTAGTGTATAACATGGAACACGCGCATGCGCTGTAACTACATTAGAATTGTTGTCCGTCACGGCTTATGTTAAGCAGCCGCCGCGCCGCCACGGAAAGCAGCGCGTGCGCAGACCACGCTAAACATAATATTATGAAATTTATTAATAACTAGCCGACCCGTGCCCACCATTGTGTCGTTGTTCAATTTGTGGAAAAAAAAACGCACGCGCAGCGACCCTTCGCGTTGATTGTACACAGGGTAGGATTCAGAACACAATTTAAAGACAGTATCGTTTAAAAAATATTTTCACCTATTCTTCCTTTTATACGTTCTAAAATATTTTGATTTATTTTCGAAAGTTTAGTTTAATTAATGAAATCTAATAACTTAAAATAATCAACTCTTGTATATATACAAAATTATGTAGTGTACCTTGGAAACGGTTCATACGATCTGGATCAGGATTTTATATGTAGATAAGGTTTTGCTTATCAAGATATCCGACTTCCCTGGAAAAAAAAGCCGTAATTCTCCAAAAAAAACCTTTTTTATAAGTAATTATTAGAACTTACATCATAAAGCGCAATCCCTTAAATATTTGTGATACTTGTATTTCTTCCAACGAATAATAACTTACTGATACTTCAAAATTTTATGATATGGCACTATATGTTATTATCAGAATACAAATACGTTCGTCTTACATCCAATAGCAAGAATGCAATTATAGCGTTAATCAACGCCCAGGTTATTTAGTATGCAATTATATTCGGTAAGATTATGTCTCCAGATATATGATGTCATCATTTACCCTCTCATCTTTTCTCGTACCAAGACCTTCCTTCAAATCATCTCTTTTACGTACTCTCTCGGCTCGTACATGACGTCATCTATGTTACAGCATTGTTCACTCTATACCAATAATAACAAAACACATAATTTCAGACATTTTTATAATTAACTTGCCACATTTTAACCGAGACCAATTTTATAAGATCTTAATTTTTTTAAAGATTTTGTGCTTTATGCACCTTTAATAAAGTCCAAATTTTGCCGTTCATAAAATTTTTAGTTCTTTTCTATGATCTAGAATTTGAATATCTTAAAAAAAACTTATGAACCACTACAATTACATTTGAATCAGCTTGGAATGTAACGGTTCATTTAGTTCATTAAGCGAGCTAAGGAAATTCTTTGAAACTAGCTGCATAAATTAAATGAAAATTATTGTATTCCTGCTATTTCAAATGCGTCCCTGTGTGGCTAGTGTATAACATGAAACACGCGCATGCGCTGTAACTACATTAGAATTGTTGTCCGTCACGGCTTATGTTAAGCAGCCGCCGCGCCGCCACGGTAAGCAGCGCGTGCGCAGACCACGCCATACATAATATTATGAAATTTATTAATAATAACATAAACCTTCAGGTATTAATTAATCCCACATCTAATAGCACTCGGAGCAATAATATATATTATATATAAATATACATTTTTATAAAGTCTATTAATCAATCGAACCTGTGATACGTTACAAAATATCAATATTACATGTACACAGGCCGCTACACTACGCGTCGCTAGAATGATGCAAGCCGTCCAAGAACAATACGGCCGGTCACGCTTACGTAGCATGTCATGACATGAAATTATAAATTTATCTTCTGCCAGAAATACCGCTCAACGCGCTTAAATACGTTATACTTCAATAAGAATACTACATGATCTGAATCTAACAAAATGTCAATTTTTTCTTCATATCTGAGTAACCAATTCTCTTTATTAGAGATTATTAGTGCATCAAATGCGTAAATATTATAAAGTATCTTGCGATGAAATTACTGTTTCAACAAGATGGCGGCCTCCTTATTGAAACTTTGCACAGAGTTTTGACATCTCAGAATTTGGGTTCTTTATATTTATTTCCCATACAATTCACTTAAAGACTATAAACAAATTATATTACGCAATATGTACCTGCGTATTAAATGCACTGCGTTCGCCGACCGCTCCCGCGGCTTGCTCGATTTATCTTTTTTCGCAAGTCTAACCAAACCTAACCAAAACGAGATAAAAGAGTAATCAGTCGAAAAAAAAACTAATTTTACCGATTTATTTTTCTCAATTTTCCCGTCTTGTTTCGGTTGGGTTAGGTTAGACTTGTGAAACAAAGACAGCGCAAGACGGTCGCGATAGCGTTCAGCGAGCGCAGTGCATTTAATACGAAAGTATCACGCAACATTTTTATAAAATTACACAAGATTATGGAATAAGAGTTTAAAATAAAACGGTATTCATAATAAACTATGTTAGACTAATCACGTATAGAGTCGATGCCGTCAGGAATGGCAATAAATACTTCGTAGATACTGTCACTGTTTATTTGGCCAGAGCTTCCCCTTACAATATTTGTTACATTATAAGAAGTGCCTAGATATCACTGACTTCTTGCCTTTTAAAGGCCCATCTATATAAGTCAAAGCGATTACTATTTATACATAATTCCGCAAAATAATTTAAGTAACACAAAAATAATAAAGTATGAACAAATTAATGTTATTTAAGTTATATAACAATTTTATATAATTATCCTTATTTATGTATCTCTAATGTGTTCACTACTCTGTTTCGACATGTAGATCAGCGACATCTTGCCTTTCATGGCCGAACTATGAAGTCAAAGAATATACTATTATTAATAATGATCAAACTAATGATTCAATTCTATACGATCCCCAGCCCATTGCGGCTGGGAGGGTACGAAGTAAGGTTCCGTGGCGACCGCGAGCCCGATACACCACTCCGCCACTGACTGCACGAGTAAGTCCTGTGCAGCGGCGCAGTGGTTGAGGTTCGCCTGGAGGAAATTGCATATGGACCTATGCATTATTGGTCCATATCAATTTCCTCCCGCCTGGCGGCCACCACCTTGGGAACTATTCCCACTACCGGGAGGTCCCTACCCTTGGTGGTGGGGGGCCTGCAATTTCGGCCCCCCATCACGTGCCCTGAGGGCCTCCCCGCGTCGGCACATATGGCGCAGCGCGCCACCTCCGCTTTGCACTCGGCCGTTTTGTGGCCCGCCGCGCCGCACCGGTAACACCCGTCCCCTCTGCTGGACGAGGAGGGGCACATGGGGCGGGTGTGCCCCAAGCCCATGCACTTATAACACCGCATGGGCTTCTCGTCCAGCAGCTGGACGCGGACGACGCTCCACCCGACCAGGAGCTTGCCGGCCTGGACAAGCTCCCTGGCCGCCACCGCGGGGAGCGTCATATGGACCGCACCAAGGCCCCCCCAATTCCTCCTAATTTCCCCGACCTTGATGTCGTCCACCCTGCAATTGGCCTTCGCCGCCACGACCGTCACGACCTCGAGTGGGGACACCGAATCGTCCAACCCGACGATCCGGATGTCCGCCTTTTTGGTCGGAATGACGACCGTGGCGATTCCGGCCAATGCAACCTTCAGCTCCCGGGCCAGTTCGGCGGCCTTCTCCTTACTCTGACCCGGGAGCTCGATCTTCCGAGCCCTCGTGGCGGTATGCCTCACCCGCACATCCACAATGCCCATGTCGAGCAGGGCCACCTGCTCGCGCGCCTTTACGAGCACCTCTCTGTAGCCAACGCCTTTGGCGGCTGCGGCATCTAAGGACCAGTAGTTCCTGAGATTACCCCTTACAACACCACAACGTCACAAACTCACCACAGAGTACGTTATATAAAAAACTCACAACGTCATAAACTTTACCTCTTTATAATATTAGTATAGATAACATAAACCTTCAGGTATTAATTAATCCTTCGATAGAGTCAATGATGTCTTATTTAATCATCTATTACCAATTTGCCGTATAGTGACTTCAAAAACCATGTCAAGCGGGTTTTAGTAAAATTTTTTTCGAACTGATTACTCTATTGACCTAGCAAGGTCTTAACAGCGTCACCGGACTACAGGGATTTTAATATCTAAAGGCTTATTATAGGGTGGGTCATTATGTGAACGATTGTGACGTCTGGAAATGACGTCCTTCGCTGTGCATCCACTAATAACAAATGTAACTAAAAAATTATTAACTCTTTTTAATCTAATCAAAATCAAAATATCAAAATTTAGGCCCTCAGAAGACGCTTATGGACGTCAAAGCTACCACCGTTTCGGAAAACAATCCAGTCATCGAGAAGAACCGGCAAGAACCTCAGAGGGCCTAAATTTTGATATTTTGATTTTGATTAGATTAAAAAGAGTTAATAATTTTTTTTCCATAACACACTGCTCTATGCTCTATGTCGCTGTAAATTATTAAATGCAAGGTGCATTATTTTATCTTCATGCAAACTTACTGCAAGTAACTGCGCAGTAAATAAAATAGATCGAAATAAATAAACAAAACAAACATGTATATGTGATATATTATATTTTGACTATACCAGTGCAAATGTATGCGCGTTGCAATTTCAGAACAAATTAGTAGTTTGAAAAACCTATAAAAAAAGTGTGTGTGTGTACTTACTACACGCGTTAGAAGTTATACTTTTTTGATTAAATCTTTTCAAAATTTTTATCTTTCGCCTTATTCTACGTTTGGAGAAAAAACGACACTAACAATAGAAATAAGGTATTTCATACATTGAAAGTTTTAATACAAAGAAATACAAATAACAAATACAAAGAAACAAAATGTTGAGCATAGCTAACTTCACGGTGTCGGTTTTTCGTGACGGTATGCGCGCGCATCGTAAAAATTTACTCTCATCATTTTTCCCTAACGCGCCAAAAGAAGCATAACTTCAATATATATATTGAACTACCTTTTACCCCCGGCTTTGCTCGCGTTCATGTAGCTTTAACCTATTATTCGGGAATACTATTATACATTTTACTAAATGGAATTTCTGTACCTGTAATTATGCATATGGAAAATTTCATGGTAATCTGTTTAGTAGTTAAAAGTGTGATGTAACAAACAAACACACTATATTCGCACTTATAATAAATAGAATCGAATGGAGGAATAACGTTGGTCATCTGCGGTATTATTACAAAAAAATTAAATACGTATTAAACCCTGGATTTAAAAAGGTCTCATATTAAATGCACCGCCGTCGCTGAATGTTCGCCATCTTAATCTTTCGTCTCGCTTTGGTTACGTTAGGTTAGACTTGTGAAAAAGGATAACGCGAACTTGTCTCGGGCGAGCGCGGTGCATTTATTAGGAAATTTTCTTAAACTAAGTATTTAATACGTATTTAACTTCTTTGTTATAACACGGCTGAAGTTTAAAGAATAATTTTACTTTTGACAAATATTAGATACTGCATTACAAGAATGCTGAAGACGCAACGAGTGATTTCTTTTAAAATCATGCTGTATAATGTAATTTTTGTTAATTTTTATAAAAGGAAACTATAATAATCCTTTCGAAAATAAATACTACTTGAATTATCATAAAACTGCTCCCGTATATTTGTGTTCCTGAAATGATCAATATCTGTAGTACTTCGGTAAGTCACTATTTCATAAAATATTTATTTAAGATTTTTGGTAGACTATTTTCTATTAAACGAAATATAAAAGAACACTTTTGAATATTAAAAGTATAACAATATTCATTTACTATTTATGAGTTCATATTTTGACGGAATATTTGCACGAAATTCACATAAAATAACGAGTTTCTCATACAAAAGCTGAATTAACTTCAATGTGTCACTTTTATGCGCTTTAAGCTATTACACACGTCAACCGAGCGAGCATTAGGGCAGTAACACACCGGCTAATGGCCCCCGTCTCGTTACCGAGACCCCTAATTATAAGGCCAAGGACTCGAGATATAGTTTCAACGACCCCAGTGCGGTGGTACAACTATGTAATTTAATGTCGATGACAAATTCTAATACTTACAATGAAAGATTGTTTTTAATAAAATGTAACTATTGATATAATTATTCGATATCTTATTATACCTTCAAAAACAAATACAAAACTAAATAATATTTTAATAAAATGTAACTATTGATATAATTATTCGATATCTTATTATACCTTCAAAAACAAATACAAAACTAAATAATATTTTTTGAGATATAAAACCAACACTAGGAAAATTAATAGGAAAACAAATTTAGTTTTGTAAACTATTATTATTAATGTACATTTATGTTGTGGAGTCAGAATAAATAAAATAAAATAAATTCACTTTTGTCATGAATAATTAATATT
>MU159694.1:0-19265 GCA_015888305.1 Antheraea pernyi
TTATTGTAAAATTAACCTGTAATTTGACCGGTTAAATTGAAAGAGCATGTAAGTTATGATAAATATTATAATAATAGTTATATATTATAATGTTATTGTTGAATGTAGAATGAAAAAGGGTAATTGGTACGTAAGAGTAAAAAAATACATAAAGTCGAGCATAGCAACCTCCTTCACAACCTTTTTTGAAGTCCGTTATTGACGGATGTGAAAATGTTTTTTTTATTTACATGTGCGTATATGTTGTGTAAAATTGAAGCAGTAGTATGAGTAATGCATATTTTAATTAATTTAATGTACTTATAATGCATTTTATATAAAATAAATAGCTTTCTGCATTTCTCGTCCATATAAACTTTGACTATGCCAAATTTCACGGTCATCCGTTCACGCAATTTACTATAAAAGGGTACAAAGTGTTGGCTTCACGTATTAATATATAAGATGATGATGATAATTCAGTTATATTCCGATGCGTGAGATATATATACAATTGCATCACTGTGTAGCCTTCATTAGCATATATTATCTAAAATACACACTAATAGTGTTCGCATACAAAACAATTTCATTGAGAAAAAAATGTTACAACAAATACGGCATGAGTGACCTTACGACCTGGAAATTTCCGACACTTTAACCTTTTAGGTCTTCTAAACCGAACTTTTTATTGAACCTATAAATCTGATAGCATTATTAAAATCAATTTTCTACAAATATGTAATGGAAATTTTGAATTAAAGCCAACCCGCGTAGGCCAACTATCAACCATTAGAGTAATAGTTGAGGCCAAAGTTATTTTGTCCGTCCTCACGTTGGACGAATACTGTTAGGGCCAAAGTTTTGGGCAAGTTATAGTATCTTTCAAATTATAAAAATAACTAATAGCCACCCGCGGCTCCACACGCGGTTTTTTAAAATTTATTAAAGAAATGTAAAATTATGAGTAGGTGAGTACATTACAGAAATGCTTTTCCAAAAACATTTTTTAGGTACGACGCGCACGCCCTCTACTATGACATTTAATTTTAGATATATGAATAATAACAATGTATCGGATGGGATGAGATTTATCATCAGCAACATACCTGAAAATTTAACCTACAATATATCACCCTCAGTGCTCACTTAGACTATATAAGAAAGTAATTAAAATTTTAAGCTATACATTATAGAAAAATATGTGTTAAAGCTTTTATTATATAGATATAATATACCCATATTGTCGATATAATTAAGTTTTTCTTATACGTTGCTATAATCACTGAGTTATGTAGACGCAAGCGCGGTAAATACAACAAAATAGCCGCTAAATTGACCAAAAAGATAATATAATTTAAATTTCATACAAGTATATGACTTTTAATTATGTATATTTATTCTTTAAGTCCAGTAAAGCGCACGTCTCACACGCTTGTTTACAATAAACAACATATTTTTGATAAATTTCACACGGGTGGACGGGTAACAGTTCAACAGATAAAACAGAATATGTCACCCGCTATAATTTCAGATATCTGCTAGTAATATTCCCGTTAAAATAGGTCCAGCTTTTTTGGACATATCCCGGAACAAACATACAAACAGACAGACAAAATATAATAATATAAAATACCGACAAGATATAAAAAAATATTTTTTTTTTGGTATTTGTCTCCATAGCTATTCACCAAAAAGTTTTTATTTTTAATTTTACATACATACACTTTATTTTTATAGTACGTAATAGATTACAAATAAAAAAAAATGGAAACAAAACCAACGTAGAATAAACATTTTGAATAGAAACACAAAATAAACTTTAAAAATGTTTGCGATAGAAAGTTACCTCGTTACCATGGCAACGTATACAATACTAACGTTAACACGCAGTTAAAAGGGTAAAACACTGATTTTAAAACATTCTTCATTGGCGCTCCGCTCCTATTAGTCTTAGCGTGATTATATATAGCCTAAAGCCTTCCTTGATAAATGAGCTATCTAACACCGAAAGAATTTCAAATCGGACCTGTAGTTCCTGTGATTAGCGCGTTTAACCATACAAACAAACAAACACTTCAGCTTTATATCTTTATATTAGGTCTTAACCTATGAAATTGCCGTTTTATACGAAAAATTATAACGAATTTTTTTCATGTATTTTTTATTTGTATTAATCGAAGTAATCACCCATGCAATCAATGCATTTTTGCCAACGCAGTGGCAGTTGATCATTGAGTTCGTGGGGCACCCATTTGTCAAGCTTTTTTACCTTGCCAATTTGACGCAAATGGACCAATATTGTTTTGACGCTAACGTCGAAAGCTGCTGCTAATTCACCCGTAGAGTGTGTATCATCAGCTTCCACAGTCGCCTACAATTCGTCATTGTCAACCAAAGTCTTAGGACGACCGAGAGGTTCATTTTTCACGTCGAAATTCCCAGAACGGAAGCGAGCAAACCAATAATAGGTGGTGCGTTGGTTTGTAGTGTTAGCTCCATAAACGTCGTTGACGTTGCGTGCCGCTTGTGCCGCGTTGCTGCCACGACGGTACAACTCATATTCCATAATTACTCGAATTTTTAATGTATCCATGATGACAAAAAAGATTGAAATGCGATGAAAATGTAACACTAATCAATAAACAAATAACTACTTTTGGAAAAAGAATTCCATGTTTTTAAAATAAATTTAATTTGAAATTAGAATTCTTAGCCAAACAAAAATTATTTTGATTTGAAATGGCCAGTACTGCAGAACGGCAACCTATTATATAATAAAGATTTCTTCTGTGCGTGTGTATGTCACTGAACTCCTCCTAAACGGCTGGACCGATTTTAATAAAACTTTGTGTGCGTGTTCCAGTGGATCCTAGAATGGTTTAGATTCACAATTGGACCCGGTAGGTGGCATTGCGGTTGACTTTTAGGATTTTTTTATTATCAAGGCAGGGCAACGTATAGGTCCGATAGTATTAGTATATATTTCTTACTTTATATTGGAGTTGCGTACTTATTCATTCGTAATATAATTTGAAAACACCTGTGTCTATATAATATCAATATCAGAATTATGTATACTATTTTATATCGTCTTCGGGTTTCATTTTCCAGAAACCATTTTTATATATTCACACATTCCAGTTCAAATATAGAGACTCACATAATAACATTGGTTTACTGACTCACCAAAATGCTGAAATACAATTTTTCTATTTGTAAATTAAGAATATTTGTACTTAGTCTTGTTTCATATTAAGAAATCTCGCATGAAACTTTCATAGTTAAGCTTGTCGTTTCAAAAAGTTACGGAAACCTAAAAAAAACTCATATTTTGACGTATTATCTACAAATAACACAAAATTATTTTAAGAAATAGTCATCTTCGCTATTAATTTAAAATGATTCGTCTATTGAACATTTCTTCTAACGTTTTTCTTCAGTACGCAAATAAACTTAATATCACTCAACTTTGTTTTATAAATAGTTAACACCCGGAACTTCGTTTGGGTTGTTTAATATCCTAATAATATAGTTCAAGTACAGAAGAAAATATACTTTCTTTATGTAACTTTTTTAATCTTCTGTAATGCTCATAAACATCGTACTTTATTATAACTTCATATTAAATTAAAATGTGACAATTTATGTTTTAGATAAGGTCTAAGAACTAAAATCTATATATATATAATAAGAATGTAAATCCAACGTGTCTGTACTTTTCAATTATCGCAAAAAAATTTGTTGCAGGTGCCTAGGAAAAAGTAATAAAATACATGTTTAGAAACGTCTGCCTGTCTGTTTCTATGAACACGCATCACTGCTAAAGTAATGGGTTCACAAGAAAACTTCACGAAAATAAAATTCATAAAGCATATCTTCGAGAATAACTTACTCTATGTTTCATAAAAATCGGTTCACTCTATCAAAAGTTATTGTAATTTTAATGACGACGCGGCGTAAATATAAGGGAAAAGTAAATAAGTAAATGGATTTAATACATTCAGATAACTATATTAATCACTGTTTTTTTTTTTACAAAATTTTAACATAAGTATAATATATATCAAAAAAAGGTTCAAGAAACTATGGGCATAGCATAAAGATAAAATATATATTAATTCGATTTTTTTTTACAAAATCAAATATGAAAGGAGTTTTTCTTAATTTTAATATATTTCCGAATACTTACATTAAACCAGGCTGTGATAAGTTTCCACCTGACATTCTGGTACACTTGTATATCAGGATCCTTCTCTTTACTAAAGTCTATACTGAGCAAGTAACTGGATATCGCCACTATATGTACAAACGCCGTTCCGTATAAACATAATCGTGCTTTTAATAATACATCACTCCTATTTAGTATAGGGTTAGAAAACACGGTCTCTAAGTTCAGCATATTAAGATAAAGAAAGTTCCTTTATCAGCTAGCAAAAGCGTCTGTGGATCTCAACTGATGAAGGTAGACTGATCTGAGTATCTATATACCACCAGTATATTTAAGCGTAGTATTATGGGTGTGCGATAACAATAATTCACTGCTTATATATGGTCAAGGTGTATGCCAAATACGGCAGTCACTGTTTACAACGAGACGTGCACAATGCGATGAAGACGATCAACATTTTCCTGCGTCAAAAGGATCCAAACAGTCAAGGCCGAATGAAAAAAAATTATTCCGCAAAACATTAATTAAAAATTATTAAATGCCAAATATATTTTTAATTACAGTGGGAATAGCCTTCTAAAATTGATAAATAACCCAAACAATGGTTACATGCAATGTGTACATAATTCGGTTTGTTTCTATGCTTTCAAATGTTTTTATATTAGTATAATTGTAATAAGTTATAAAAGAGTCTTAAGAGTTGTCCTTGTCCGTCTTACGCGTTGCGAATTGCTTAATACGGCACTCGGACACGGATCATACGTTGGGTCAAAGAACTTTCTACCTTTGCTTGTAAAGTTACACCATATCATCTTAGTATAAAATATATAAGAACATAATAGTTATCTAATTCCAGTAGCCTTATAAAAATATAGCGTGCAATATTTTATTTATATAGTGTTAGCGACAAAACTAACATCTGCATTACATTTATTTACACAAGATTTCATTTATTGTTCAGAGATGGTGCCCCGTTACAGATAGCACACGCTTTCATATGTTCTGCCAGCATCGTATTACAAATATCTAAATTCATAGACCGAGTAATCTAAAAAAATTTGATAACCTTCGTTATGGCTTACACATTGCCATACTGCCATACATACATTACCAATAAAATACTGCAGAGATCTCCTACCACACCACACACCATGCAATTAGGTGAGTTAGTTAATTGTTATCTTATTAGGTTTAAAACTATTTGATGGAATGTGTCCTGAACAAAATCGGAGAGCTATTACTAGGTGAGATCTACTTAAAAAAGCGATCCATGGAACATCAAAATGAGGTTGCAGTTGTATGGTTTTATACTTGAACCATTTTTCTAACGATCTCTTATTTAAATATAACATCCACGTATCTCTACAATAAGATTTCCCTTCAGACAACTACTCAGTATACATTGGAGTGATAGGCATCGGAGCTCCATCACATGCAGCTTGGTTTGTCAACAAATCAACATGTTCATTACTAACAAGGGGTGTAAGTGGTGTTGAATAACATCATAAGACTTGAGACACCCAAGCCAATCTCACCTGCACGTGGTGCAACCTACTGAATAACGAACGAGGCAATAGCGAAAGCGGGGTGATAGGGTTTTACAGCCCGACTGGGTCGCAACCACCATGTATATGGCGAAAAAGCCCGTAATAGTGATTCGCTTCTGCGGGTCGCGTTTCGAGATCAGCCTGTGCATATCCAGCTTTTTGCAAGCCGGCATGATAGTGGCGACCGGCGATGGGTTGTGTGTCACTCGGTGGTCGCCATTGTTTTTAGATTGTACTGTGCTTACCATCAGGCATAGTGCAATCATTTTGCCGTGTAACAAGAAAAAAAAAAGCCATGAGCTTGGAAATCTCTGGAAGGACGTCATAATTCGAAAGATTCTTTTGATTATTTATCTAGAACTTTAAAATGGTCCAAAGATAACTCCAGTGTTTGTATGACCTGTATTGATTATACAAGGCGTAACAATATTTTATAAACAGTTTACGTCAACTGACGTAGGTTCGAATCATACAACGAGTATCAGCTTTTGATGAAGGAAAGCATCAAGAAGAAGCTTAGAATAGTGTACGACATTTCCTAAGGATTGGCTGCCTACCACTCTCAAATTCTTTTGTGTATCAACATTTAAGGCTACTACGTCATAATATCATATTGAATTATATTAGGTCTTTACCTATGAAATTGCCGTTTTGTATGAAAAAATTTAAACGAATTTTTTTCATGTATTTTTTATTTGTATTAATCAATGTAATCACCCATGCAATCAATGCATCTTTGCCAACGCAGTGGCAGTTTATTGATGCCCTTCTTAAATAAATCAGCTAACAAATAAGGCAACAAATTCTTCAAAGGTATTTTATATTGCTTGTCGGGTATTGATTTTTTTTTCCCGCCAAGGAGTTATCCAAATTCTGGAAAAAGTAAAAGTCTGTAGGCGCAAGGTCTGGTGAGTAGGGCGGATGACGGAGAACTTACAACTCCAGTTCTTGTAACTTGGAGACCGTCTGCTGTGCAGTATGAGGTCGCACGTCGTCGTGCAGGAGCAGTGGAGACGAGCAATTGACTAATGCTGGTTGGAGATGTGCCAGCTTCTCCATCATTGTGTTCAGTTCTTCACAGTACACATCTGCAGTAATGCTCACCCCGTTTGGTAAGAAGCTGTGATGAATCACACCGGCGCTAGACCACCAAACAGTGACCATCACTTTTCTAGGGATAAGTTTTCGTTTAAGGCATTGTTTAGGTGCTGAACCTCCTACAATATATACAATCGAAATTGCATGATTCACAAATGCATACTTGTATATCGAAATGAAATGAACTAAACTATTCGATTCAGTTCGATAAGGGGGAAAAAAACAAAATCCTTCCACCATGTGTATATATGTGCACGTGTGTGAGAGGTGATCTCATATGTGAGTACAAGTGATGTAGGTGAGTCACTGTATCGCGATAATAATATCTCGAGGGCTCTATCCGGGGACGACCTCGGCTCGAGATATCACTGAGAACCACGTTGTGTGCGGGAATGAAAGAGGAATCCTTCCCTCATGGCGGCCTGAGGCTCAGTTACGCGTGCGTGTGCGCAAACACGTATTAAAGAGATCAAATTTAAATTTATTGAACGGCGTCGGTGCCGGAATCTATAAATAGAGATAACAAAGAATATTATTATTACTCGGTCGTTTTAGGGGAAAATAGACGTAAATACACGGATTCACTCTATCTTATATGAGTTATTTATTTTCGAACGGCGGCACGCGCGAGCCGTTTTAGGGTAGCCGTGAGGGCTGGGAATCTATGAATCGCGATTACGACACCTAGTAGAGGATTTCGGGCGGTCTCTTCGTAAGTCGAGATCTCCGAGATCTCGTGGAAAATAAGTAGTTGACCTGCGTAGTCTATACTCGACAGGGAAAAGGAATAGGCGGCGTGATCCTGTGAAGGATTAGGGGGGCGCTAGTCGTGGGATAGTTGGGATTCACAATTTGAAACAGTAGGTATCGCTGCAATCGGGTTTTGAGATGTATTTAGATTTTTCGCGTTTAAAAGTACAATCGAAACCGGTAATAACCGATTTGGTGCAGACGAAGTCGCACGGGTCAGCTAGTAAGTTATAAAAGAGTCTTAAGAGTTGTCCTTGTCCGTCTTACGCGTTGCGAATTGCTTAATACGGCACTCGGACACGGATCATACGTTGGGTCAAAGAACTTTCTACCTTTGCTTGTAAAGTTACACCATATCATCTTAGTATAAAATATATAAGAACATAATAGTTATCTAATTCCAGTAGCCTTATAAAAATATAGCGTGCAATATTTTATTTATATAGTGTTAACGACAAAACTAACATCTGCATTACATTTAATTACACAAGATTTAATTTATTGTTCAGAGATGGTGTCACGTTATAGATAGCACGCGCTTTCATGTGGTCTGCCAGCATCGTAGTACAAATATCTAAATCCATAGATCGAGTAATCTTTAAAAAAATATTGACAACCTTCGTTATGACTTACACATTGCCATACATACATACATTGCCATCAAAATACGGCAGAGATCTCCTACCACACCACACACCATGCAATTAGGTGAGTTAGTTAATTGTTATCTTATTAGGTTTAAAACTATTTGATGGAATGTGTCCTGAACAAAATCGGAGAGCTATTACTAGGTGAGATCTACTTAAAAAAGCGATCCATGGAACATCAAAATGAGGTTGCTGTTGTATGGTTTTACACCTGAATCATTTTTCTTATGATCTCTTATCAAAATATAACATCCACGTATCTCTAAAATAAGATTTCCCTTCAGACAACTACTCAGTATACATTGGAGTGATAGGCATCGGAACTCCATCACATGCAGCTTGGTTTGTCAACAAATCAACATGTTCATTACTAACAAGGGGTGTAAGGTGTGTCAAATAACATCATAAGACTTGAGACACCCAAGCCAATCTCACCTGCACGTGGTGCAACCTACTGAATAACGAACGAGGCCATAGCGAAAGCGGGGTGGTAGGGTTTTACATCCCGACTGGGTCGCAACCACCATGTATATGGCGAAAAAGCCCGTAATAGTGATTCGCTTCTGCGGGTCGCGTTTCGAGATCAGCCTGTGCATATCCAGCTTTTTGCAAGTCGGCATGATAGTGGCGACCGGCGATGGGTTGTGTGTCACTCGGTGGTCGCCATTGTTTTTGGATTGTACTGTGCTTACCATCAGGCATAGTGCAGTCATTTTGCCGTGTAACAAGAAAAAAAAGCCATGAGTATGGAAATCTCTGGAAGGACGTCATAATTCGATTCTTTTGATTATTAATCTAGAACTTTAAAATGGTCCAAAGATAACTCCAGTGTTTGTATGACCTGTATTGATTATACAAGGCGTAACAATATTTTATAAACAGTTTACGTCAACTGACGTAGGTTCGAATCATACAACGTGTATCAGCTTTTGATGAAGGAAAGCATCAAGAAGAAGCTTAGAATAGTGTACGACATTTCCTAAGGATTGGCTGCCTACCACTCTCAAATTCTTTTGTGTATCAACATCTAAGGCTACTACGTCATAATATCATATCGAATTATATTAGGTCTTTACCTATGAAATTGCCGTTTTGTATGAAAAAATTTAAACGAATTTTTTTCATGTACGTTTTATTTGTATTAATCGAAGTAATCACCCATGCAATCAATGCATTTTTGCCAACGCAGTGGCAGTTTATTGATGCCCTTCTTAAAGAAATCAGCTGGACGGGAGGCAACAAATCCTTCAAAGACATTTTGTACTGCCTCTCGGGTATTGAATTTTTTTCCCGCCAAGGAGTTATCCAAATTCTGCGGCGCTCTCACTGACCGAACGAAACGCAACTATGCAAGCACTGTTACTTCACGTCGGTTTTCTGTGAGAGGGTGGTACTACTCCGGGCGAGCCAACCCATCCATGCTGAAACTAGTAATAGCTACAGCGTGGCTCTACCACTTCAAAAACATCTCGGAAGGATATGAAGAAGTTCACAAGTCATGATGACTTCGAAGTAATGCGATCAGGTTCAGATTGACTTTTCATTCAAACAATATATCGTGGTAAAACATATAGACATATAGGTACCCCACAGAGAATCTTTACCAAGAATGTCAGGTTTTAACCGTTAGACAACTTTTATCCTATAAATTATTCTCAGTCAACATGTAGAAACGACAAGCTTACAATTGTCAGATAAGAGAAGAAGGGTCGAGTACCACCCGACCCACAGAAACACGCACGTGAAGTAACAGTGCTTGCATTGTTGCGTTTCGTTCGGTCAGTGAGAGCTCCCCTGCCTCCCTCCCACCAAACATAGTCTCGCAACTCACCTGGTGTTGCTAGTGTCTATGGACGGCGGTGATCACTTAACATCTGATAGGAATTTTTCGGAATTCGCGTACAATTACTAATTTAAATTGGTAACACTATCGGTGAAGGATAAAAGCGTGAGGAAACCTAAACCTGAGAAATGTTCTTGTAGTAATTACTATATGTAGGAAAACATAGAATTGTGAATTACTCAGAGTGTGAAATCACCAATACGTCGTCGGCTGGCGTGGTCGGCTTCGGGAAGAGGCCTATGATGATGATGTTGTTAATGATAGGTTGATGATGACGATAAATCTTTTGAAATGAAATAAAATGACAACGGTATTTATATATGCTTATGTTGTTGTATTATACATACAATATAACATGTACCTAAATTTATGACCTGCGTAGCGAAATTCTGAGCGGTCAAAAAGTTTGGCGGAGACTGTACGTCGATCGACGCGGTATCCGTTCATTAAAATCTGAACCAGCATCGCGGTATCGCTTCAAATTCATCATTATTATGTTGTGTAAATAATTATTGTTGAGAGTAAATATCATTTCTTTCTTTCTAACATCAAGAATGGGTAGCAACTTTTTATAATGAAAAAGGCATGTTTCCCATAAAGACGAAAAGGTCTTCGTTGCTTTTGCCTTCCCAAATTCTCAAGGAATAAATAAGATACGAACATGAAGAGTATACTCGTTAGAAGCATAATGATGATCTTTATATGAGTAATTACTTTGATTCAATATACTTTCTTACATTTTGCTGTCTATTATATTTACGTGAAAAACAGCTGTAATTTTGTAGCATTGTACAAGCATGTGATCGGTGGAACTTATGAATAATAATGATTTGCTAATGTATCAAGAGAGTTTTATGTAACTAACTAACCGTGAACATCATGAGTCCAAGTTCCAAAATTATATTATGTACATATATTATATTGCCGAGTATGTATTAATTATTGATAACTTATTTTTCGGACGAAAATAAACGATATTGTTGTAAGATTAATGATATATTCTAGAAGTTATAATTATTGTAACTTAGTCATTATGTACATATATTATATTGCCGAGTATGTATTAATAATTGATAACTTATTTTTCGGACGAAAATAAACGATATTGTTGTAAGATTAATGATATATTCTAGAAGTTATAATTATTGTAACTTAGTCAATTATATTATTACCAAGTCCACTAACGGAAAGATAAGTAGTAAGCGGATTGGTTGCGGGTTCGAATCTCACACCCGAACCAACTATTGATTAATGAGCATAATTATTATTTCTACGTCAAAATTTCATATACCTATATATATATAAATAAATGAAGAAAAAATTGTTAATTACCTATTCTCCTATGTTAGTCCATCGGTTTTTTTTATTTAGTAGCCATTTTTATAACATCGACGAATCAAAGCCTTAATATGTAAGTCCTTATTCCTTCATACTTATGGATACATCTATATCATACATCTTTTTCAGCCATACGATTAAATAAACCAAGTCCACTAACGGAAAGATAAGTAGTAAGCGGATTGGTTGCGGGTTCGAATCTCACACCCGAACCAACTATTGATTAATGAGCATAATTATTATCTCTACGTCAAAATTTCATATACCTATCTATATATAAATAAACGAAGAAAAAATTGTTAATTACCTATTCTCCTATGTTAGTCCACCGGTTTTTTTTTATTTAGTGGCCATTTTTATAACATCGACGAATCAAAGCCTTAATATGTAAGTCCTTATTCTTTCATACTTATGGATACATCTATATCATACATCTGGGGTGTAAAGGGCATCGAATAATATCATAAGATTTGAGACACCCACGACAACTCTACACCCTGCTGAATAAAGAACGAGGTAATGGCGAAAGCGGGGTGGTAGGGTTTTACAGCCCGACTGGGTCGTAACCACCATGTATATGGTGAAAAAGCCCGTCATAGTAATTCACTTCTGTGGGTCGCGTTTCGGGATCAGCCTGTGCATATCTAATTTTTCGCAGACCGGCATTATAGCGGCAACCAGCGATGAATAGTGTGTCACTCGGTGGTCGCCATTGTTTTTGGATTGTACTGTGCTTACCATCAGGCATAGTGCAGACATTTTGCCGTGCTTCAATAAAGAAAACCTTACATTTATAATCTTCTATACATATACATATAATAAAAATGAAGTGTCTGTATGTAATATCAACATAAAAAATTTTTACTGCTCGGGTACGAAAGCATACACGCTAATTATAACAAAAATGCAATTTTTAAAATTTTTGTCGGTCTGTCTGTCTGTTTGTTCCGGCTAATCTCCGAAACGGCTAGACCGATTTTAACGAGAATTTCACTCGCAGATAGCTGAAATTACAGCGGGTTACGTAGACTACTCTAAATTAGACTAGCTATTAACCACGTCTTTATCTGCAATGCTATCTCCAACACGGTTGGACATTTTCACGGGACTATTATATATATATAATATATATTTTATTTTTTTGTATTGTGTATTATATAAATATTGTAGACTAGCTGTACCCGTAGCTCTGCACGCGTTTTTTTTATTTGTATTAAAGAATTATTAAATCGTTTTTTTTTTTTCGAACTGATTATGCTATTGACCTGGCAAGGTCTTTACAGCTTCACCGGACTAGATTATTAAATCGTGAGACTATGTACAATTACATTTAACTCACTCTTCTTAACTTTAACTTACATCTTGCTAAATTTCATGAAGACAAAGTCGCGGGTAACAGCTAGTCTAAAATAGAATAACCTCAATTACTTTTGATAAGATTCGCTATCTACCTGTGAAAATCGGTCTAACAGTTTTGGTGATAGCATAGCGGTTAATCTAAATTAAAATATATTATATTACTTTTATAAGGTCCGCTATCTTCCAGTAAAAATTCTGCGAAAATCGGTCTAAGCATTTTGGAGAAAGCACTGTGAGTGAAGCCACGGTTAACAGCTAGTATAAACTAAAATTGTTTGAATTACTTTTTATAAAGTCAGCTATCTGCCAGTGAAAGTTTCATGAAGATCGATTGAACCGTTTTGGAGATAGCACTGCGGGCGAAGCCAGGGTTAATAGGTAGTATAAACAAAAATTTCTTGAATTACTTTTTATAAAGTCAGCTATCTGCAAGTTTTTTTTTATATATTATACGAGGCAAACGAACAGACGGGTCGCCCGATGGTAAGTGATCACCGCCGTCCATAGACACCAGCAACACCAGGGGAGTCACAAGTGCGTTGCCGGCCTTTTATAGAAATATACGCTCGTGTCTTAAAGGTTTGCATTTCATAATTGCTTGGAAATACTGCCGCTGGGAGTCAATTCCACAAGGTCGAAGTACGAGGCAGAAACGACCTTGAAAACCTCACCGTGGAAGACCTCCACTCATCCAGGTGGTGTGGATGAAATTTTAGTTTTTGGCGAGTAGTACGATGGTGGAAATTAGCGGCAGGTATAAGTCCAAACAACTCCTCTGAACACTCACCGTGGTAAATGCGATAAAGAACGCAAAGAGACGCGATGTCCCGACGCAGTGCCAATGAGTCGAGCCGATCGGATATTACCTCGTCGCCGACGATTCGAGCCGCTCTGCGCTGGATGCGGTCAAACGGAAGCAGTTGATATTGAGGCGCTCCAGCCCAAAGGTGAGAACAGTATTCCATGTGTGGGCGCACTTGCGCTTTATAAAGTAGTAAACGATGTTCTGGTGTGAAATACTGTCTTGCCCTATTAAGGACACCTAGTTTTTTGGAGGCCAACAATGCTTTGCTTTCCAAATGACCGCCAAACTGAACGACGCTCGATATGTCTACACCGAGGATACCAATACTGGGCTTGGCGACTAAGGGAACTCCCTGAAAGCTAGGCACTACGTCAAATTTTGCCTTTTTCGCGGTAAAGGCGCTAACTTGTGTCTTTGTGGGGTTAAAATGGACCAAGTTTTGTCTACCCCAATGTGAGACATGTTCAAGTGACGTCTCCATTTGAGACACAAGTTGATTCCGGCACTCAACAACGCGTTCCCGGGAAATATTAGCATGGCCAGTGTATAGAGCATCCCCAGTGCTATCGTCTGCATAGCAATGAATGTTGCTTACTTGCAACATATCATTGATATACAGAAGAAAGAGAGTAGGAGATAGTACACAGCCTTGTGGGACACCAGCATTCACAGGCTTCAAATCGGAGCATGCACCGTCGACTACGACTTTTATGCTTCGGCCCGTGAGGAAGCTAGATACCCAATTGCATAAATTCCCAGGAAGTCCAAAAGAAGTAAGCTTCGAGAGAAGCGCTTTGTACCAAACCCGATCAAAAGCCTTCGCACCGTCGACTACGACTTTTATGCTTCGGCCCGTGAGGAAGCTAGATACCCAATTGCATAAATTCCCAGGAAGTCCAAAAGAAGTAAGCTTCGAGAGAAGCGCTTTGTACCAAACCCGATCAAAAGCCTTCGCTACGTGTAAACTTATGACTATAGTCTCACCCGTGCTTTCGACTGCCTCTGCCCATCGATGTGTCAGGAAGGCTAGAAAGTCACCAGCTGAGCGACGTTGGCGAAAGCCATATTGACGGTCGCTAATAAGCTGGTTCTCCTCTAGGTACTTCAAGAGCTGGCAGTTAATAATGGACTCCATTATTTTGGAAAGCAAGGAAGTGATGGCGATTGGCCGATAGTTCGACGGCTCTGAGCGGTCACCTTTTTTTGGGATCGGGTGCACAAAAGCGGACTTCCAAGATACTGGCACTACGCCTGTACAATAGGAGTACCGAAAAAGACGCGCAAGAACTGGAGCCAATTCCGGAGCACATGTCCTTAGCACAATTGCGGGAATTCCGTCGGGTCCACTCGACTTCCTGATGTCTAAGGAGAAGAGCTTTTTGCGTATATGTTTCTGCAAGAACTGCACATTGGGCATGCAGCTTTTGCAACGCGCTATGTTCGGTGGAGACTTCCCCTTGTCATCTAGAGTCGAGTTCGACGCAAAAAGGCAGCCAAGAAGTTCGGCTTTGTCTTTTGCGTCGTAGGCCAACGAGATGCCTTCCTTCCGCAATGGTGGGAAAGATGGCAGACTGAAGTTCCCTAGGGCGGCTTTGGCGAGAGACCAGAATGCCCGAGTTCCAGAGGGAAGACGAACCAGTCTCTCACCAATTCTGCCAATGAAGGTGGACTTTGCTAAGGCAATCGCTCTTTTGAAAGACCTGGAGGCAAAGTTATACTCCTTTTTGAGAGCACTGGTATTTACATCCTTTGACACCATCGCGTCAACCCAAGCCTGGTAGCATTTTTGCTTCCGGCGTTTAGCCATTCTGCAGGAATGACCAAACCAAGGTTGAGTTTTGCCACCGACGGGCACTACGGAATTAGGGATAAATAAGTCCATCCCTTGTAGTATGGCGTCGGTTACGGCTTTGGCGACAGCGTCAGGATCTTCCAATGAGAAGCAAACTTGCCCCCAGGGGAAAGATGCGAAGAACGCTCGCATGCTATCCCAATCAGCTGACCTATAATGCCAAACACGGCGGCTGCCCGCAGATTGCGGGCGCAATGGGCGCGAGAGAGACACGTTACTCCGGATCAAACAATGGTCCGAAGAGCCTAAAGGGGCACCAACGGTAACCCGATAACACTTATGGGTAAAATAAAATCTGGGCGCGGCAACACCCCGTAACAGACTACTACTCCGTGAAGGAAATCACCGTATGAGCCACAGATAATTATTTACTACTAATTCAGATAAAGATATATATATATATATATATTATTTTTTTGTATTGTGTATTATATAAATATTGTAGACTAGCTGTACCCGTAGCTCTGCACGCGTTTTTTTTTAATTTGTATTAAAGAATTATTAAATTGTGAGACTATGTACAATTACATTTAACTCACTCTTCTTAACTTTAACTTACATCTTGCTAAATTTCATGACGACAAAGTCGCGTCTAAATAACTTTAGATAGAATAAATAGACAGCTAGTCTAAAATACCTCAATTACTTTTTATAAGATTCACTATCTACCTGTGAAAATCCCGTGAAAATCGGTCTAACAGTTTTGGTGATAGCATAGCGGGCGAAGCCACGGTTAACAGCTAATCTAAATTAAAATATATTATATTACTTTTTATAAGGTCCGCTATCTTCCAGTAAAAATCCCGCGAAAATCGGTCTAAGCATTTTGGAGAAAGCACTGTGAGTGAAGCCACGGTTAACAGCTAGTATAAACTAAAATTGTTTGAATTACTTTTTATTAAGTCAGCTATCTGCCAGTGAAAGTTTCATGAAGATCGATTGAACCGTTTTGGAGATAGCACTGCGGGCGAAGCCAGGGTTAATAGGTAGTATCGTAGACATACGTTTGCTTTTGCCCTTCGCCATGACAAGCGGTTTTTTGCCCTCCCCAGAGTACGAGGGGCAGCCTGAGCAAGGACGCTCAGGGGGGGATTCTCCATCACGGGACGTGCAGGTACCCTCCTGGGGTATATTTATCTTTAAAGCCGCTTTCATGTTTTCATGATAGCCCCTCCCTTTTTTTATATCATAGGAGGCAAACGAACAGGTGGGTCACCTGATGTAAGTGTTCACCACCGTCCATAGACACTTGCAACACCAGGGGAGACGCATATGCGTTGCCAGCCTGTATTTGGGGTAGGGGAAGTGGAGGGGAAATGAAGAGGGACGATGGGGAAGGGGAGGTGGGTTTTCGGCGCTCTCACTGACCGAACGAAACGCAACAATGCAAGAACTGTTACTTCACTTCGGTTTTCTATGAGAGTGTGGTACTACCCCGGGCGAGCCGACCCATTCATGCTGAAACCAGTCATTTGGAAAGCAAAGCATTGTTGGCCTCCAAAAAACTAGGTGTCCTTAATAGGGCAAGACAGTATTTCACACCAGAACATCGTTTACTACTTTATAAAGCGCAAGTGCGCCCACACATGGAATACTGTTCTCACCTTTGGGCTGGAGCGCCTCAATATCAACTGCTTCCGTTTGACCGCATCCAGCGCATTAATTATAATATTGATATATGCATAGAGGAAACTGAATTTCAGAATTAGCAACGTGAATTTCAACGTAGTTCCTAGCCTTTGTCTTTAGACTGTAGCTCAACTATTAATAATTAAATTAATCTGCTAAAATGATAGCTCTGTTGAAGAGCTCCAACATTGCTCTGTGGTTCACTTTAGGAACAAATATTTCTGTTAACAATAAAACATTATGAATAAAGTTCTGTGTAGTACATACTTATTCGTATTTACATTTATATTAGGTTACAATTGATCATTACAATGTATTTTCATGCTTTTAGAATCACTTTATATATGTATGCCAATAAAAAGTACTATTTAAATATAAGCCACAAATTAATATTATAAATGCCACAAATATGGAAAAGAATTGGTTGGAATGGGAAATTTTATTTAGCTTCACACTTACTATTAGATGCGGTTATTTTAAGGAGTTAAAATAAAACAGTTTCGATACCAATAAAATTGAATATATTATTCTCCACTATTAATTTTGAAGGCAAATACAGCAGTAATTGAATTAAAAATGTCCACTCGGCCTATATTTACTCAAGGCTGAGTAAAAGGGTCCTCCCGCCCACACCTATCCCCAAGACCATGCCCAGTACTCATACAAAGTTTTTATTTTAAAAGTACCGCAAAAATGGTAGTAATCGTGCCTTGAAGAGGACTAATTGGCCAGGAATAACAAAGAAAGAAATAGATGATTCTAGAAATATATTAAACACACAAATAAAGGTGAGAATTCGAATATATTTATGATACTATCTATAGTTTCAACGTAGCTCTCCGAAAACTTTTTGTAACCGGATTTGCAAGCCGGAACAACGGTTGAAAAGTTTTAGCTCCTTTTCACTAGTAGAACAGTAAATACAAAAGTAAATCTTTATTTACGGGAATGAGTTAAGAACTCTTTTAATACTGTGCGGTAAAGTAGCCTTATCAGTGTAACATATCTTTACGAATAATAATATTATAGAGAGATAAAGTTTGTGACGTTGTAGGAGGTAATCTTAAGATCTACTGGCGCGATTAAAAAATTCTTACAGTGTTATATAGCTCATTTATCGAGGAAAGTTATAGGTTATATATCATCACGCTAAGACCAATAGGAGCGGAGCACCAAGAAATAATGTTTCAAAATTGGGGGTTTTTGTCCTCTTTTGAGCTTCCCCTGTGTGTTATCGTTAGCCCAAAGTAACCATTTCACGCGGATGAAGTCGCGGGTAGAGGCTAGTAAGCTATAAAATTATTAAAAGCCGACTACTATTAACGCTTTCGAAAGCGTAGGATATCTAACAGTGCATTTGGTTTTTTTTTATACCTATATATTGTTTCAATTATCAGATAGGTAAGCTTTGTATTTTATGATGGACATGAAGAAAATTAGTGTTTGTACTTTTAATTATAAACGTAAATTAATCAAAATAGATTTTCGTCTAGCCTTTGACTCCCAAGTTTTAAAGTGAGTAGGTATAATTTTTATTATACCATTTTTTTATATTTCATGTCTTTTATAAGGAAATTGGTTCCATGGGCAAAATAAAAATATTTTAAAATTCTTATAACCAAGACGAAAAATTGTTAATACATTTTCATCCGCATTTAACTTTGGAATAAGAATACCATAGATAAAAAATTACGTGAACTTTGACTATATATAATTACCTAAAGACACACTATACTTTTATGTTCCCATTAATGAGTGTGTGTTTAGTAAATTTAAAGTCGGAATTAAGCTCCTTCCTTATTCCCTAAAAAGCTAGTGTATCTTCTTAAAATAACCCCTAATCTAGTTTATACTTCAGTGATTTACACTTAAACTCTTCTTCAACTCTTTTGTACCTCGCAACCAAGTCAATCCAAGTTTACCTTCAAATTTATAAAAGACATTTATAATTCACAGACAGATGCTTACTTCAGAATTAAAAGCTAAAGTTTCCCTTTAAACAGTTCAATGACCGGATAATAGGCATTAAGTAAGCTAGTAAGAAGCCTCGGTAGCTCTGTAAGTTTATACGAAGGATTATTCTTAGAGTATATAGATAAAAGCTGAAGTATGGGATGGTGAGCATATTTATTGACGACTAGAAGCCGTCCGGGACTTTGTCTGAGTTTATATTTTTATAAAATACCAAGAAACTGGGACCAAATCTTCCCTTTATAATAGGACCATGGATTTTCTTATACTCTATCC
>MU159694.1:22609-35516 GCA_015888305.1 Antheraea pernyi
GATGGGGGGGAGGAAGGGAAGGGGAAGGGGAAAGTGGAAGAGGAGGGGAGGTAGGTCACCGGCGCTCTCACTGACCGAACGAAACGCAACAATGTAAGCACTGTTACTTCACGTCGGTTTTCTGTGAGAGGGTGGTACTACCCCGGACGAGCCGGCCCATTCATGCTGAAACCAGTAATAGCTTCAGCGTGGCTCTACCACCTACAAAAAGTGAAAGTTTCGTGAAGATCAGTCTAACCGTTTTGAAGATAATACTGCAGGCGAAGCCACGGTTAACAGATAGTCTAAATTACTTTTTGTAAGATCAGGTATCTGCCAGTGAAAGTCCCGTGGAAATGGGTTCAACCGTTTTGGAGATAACACTGTAGATGAAGCCGCGGTTAACAGCTAGTCTAAATTACAGTAGCCTAAGTAACCCGCTGTAATTTTAACTGCATCCCAGTGAAATTCCTGTTAAAATCGGTCCGACTGTTTCGGAAATTACCCAGAACAAACAGACAGACAGACCGACAAAAATTTTAAAAATTGCATTTTTGTTATCAGAAGCCTGTATACTTTCATACACCATGAGTAATTTTTTTTATATTGATATTACATACAGACACTTCATTTTTATTATATGTATAGACATCGTATTATTAAAAAATTGTTTGTATATCATATTAAAAATAATAATAACAACAACGAAATTTAATTATAATATTGATATATGCATAGAGGAAACTGAATTTCAGAATTAGCAACGTGAATTTCAACGTAGTTCCTAGCCTTTGTCTTTAGACTGTAGCTCAACTATTAATAATTAAATTAATCTGCTAAAATGATAGCTCTGTTGAAGAGCTCCAACATTGCTCTGTGGTTCATTTTAGGAACAAATATTTCTGTTAACAATAAAACATTATGAATAAAGTTCTGTGTAGTACATACTTATTCGTATTTACATTTATATTAGGTTACAATTGATCATTACAATGTATTTTCATGCTTTTAGAATCACTTTATATATGTATGCCAATAAAAAGTACTATTTAAATATAAGCCACAAATTAATATTATAAATGCCACAAATATGGAAAAGAATTGGTTGGAATGGGAAATTTTATTTAGCTTCACACTTACTATTAGATGCGGTTATTTTAAGGAGTTAAAATAAAACAGTTTCGATACCAATAAAATTGAATATATTATTCTCTACCATTAATTTTGAAGGCAAATACAGCAGTAATTGAATTAAAAATCTCCATTCGGCCTATATTTACTCAAGGCTGAGTAAAAGGGTCCTCCCGCCCACACCTATCCCCAAGACCATGCCCAGTACTCATACAAAGTTTTTATTTTAAAAGTACCGCTAAAATGGTAGTAATCGTGCCTTGAAGATGACTAATTGGCCAGGATTAACAAAGAAAGAAATAACCGATTCTAGAAATATAATTAAACACAAAAATAAAGGTGAGAATTCGAATATATTTATGATACTATCTATAGTTTCAACGTAGCTCTCCGAAAACTTTTTGTAACCGGATTTGCAAGCCGGAACAACGGTTGAAAAGTTTTAGCTCCTTTTCACTAGTAGAACAGTAAATACAAAAGTAAATCTTTATTTACGGGAATGAGTTAAGAACTCTTTTAATACTGTGCGGTAAAGTAGCCTTATCAGTGTAACATATCTTTACGAATAATAATATTATAGAGAGATAAAGTTTGTGACGTTGTAGGAGGTAATCTTAAGATCTACTGGCGCGATTAAAAAATTCTTACAGTGTTATATAGCTCATTTATCGAGGAAAGTTATAGGTTATATATCATCACGCTAAGACCAATAGGAGCGGAGCGCCAAGAAAGAATGTTTCAAAATTGGGGGTTTTTGTCCTCTTTTGAGCTTCCCCTGTTTGTTATCGTTAGCACAAAGTAACCATTTCACGCGGATGAGTCGCGGGTAGAGGCTAGTAACCTATAAAATTATTTTAAAAGCCGACAACCATTAATGCTTTCGAAAGCGTAGGATATCTAACAGTGCATTTGGTTTTTTTTTATACCTATATATTGTTTCAATTATCAGATAGGTAAGCTTTGTATTTTATGATGGACATGAAGAAAATTAGTGTTTGTACTTTTAATTATAAACGTAAATTAATCAAAATAGATTTTCGTCTAGCCTTTGACTCTCAAGTTTTAAAGTGAGTAGGTATAATTTTTATTATACCATTTTTTTATATTTCATGTCTTTTATAAGGAAATTGGTTCCATGGGCAAAATAAAAATATTTTAAAATTCTTATAACCAAGACGAAAAATTGTTAATACATTTTCATCCGCATTTAACTTTGGAATAAGAATACCATAGATAAAAAATTACGTGAACTTTGACTATACATAATTACCTAAAGACACACTATACTTTTATGTTCCCATTAATGAGTGTGTGTTTAGTAAATTTAAAGTCGGAATTAAGCTCCTTCCTTATTCCCTAAAAAGCTAGTGTATCTTCTTAAAATAACCCCTAATCTAGTTTATACTTCAGTGATTTACACTTAAACTCTTCTTCAACTCTTTTGTACCTCGCAACCAAGTCAATCCAAGTTTACCTTCAAATTTATAAAAGACATTTATAATTCACAGACAGATGCTTACTTCAGAATTAAAAGCTAAAGTTTCCCTTTAAACAGTTCAATGACCGGATAATAGGCATTAAGTACGCTAGTAAGAAGCCTCGGTAGCTCTGTAAGTTTATACGAAGGATTATTCTTAGAGTATATAGATAAAAGCTGAAGTATGGGATGGTGAGCATATTTATTGACGACTAGAAGCCGTCCGGGACTTTGTCTGAGTTTATATTTTTATAAAATACCAAGAAACTGGGACCAAATCTTCCCTTTATAATAGGACCATGGATTTTCTTATACTCTATCCGCGTTATTAGAAAAAAAGTTAAATACGTATTATACTTGGTTTACAAAAGTCTCCTAATAAATGCACCGCGGTCGCCCGAGGCAAGTTCGGGTTATCCGTTTTCGCAAATCTAACCTAAGCGAGACAAAAGAGCAAGATGGCGAACATTCAGCGAGGGCGGTGCATTTAATATGAGACCTTTTTAAAGCCAGGGTTCAATACGTGTTTAACTTTTTTTGTAATAACACCGTATAGGTTTTAGCTTTTGACCGCAATCTCATTTGATGTTAAATGATTCTGTGATCTTAGATGGTGAATACGCTGAGCCTAGAGAGAGCTGGCTCTCACGTGCACCTGCCGGAACACAACAGCGGATTCTTGGCGAGAGGTTTTCTACTTAACGGTGGTAGCAAGCCGGGCTGGCTCAGAAGAAGCCCTACCACCATGCTATTGTTTCGTCACGATGTTTCCCTCCACCGAAAGCTCCGACTCAGTTAGCATTCGAACTTACGTCCAAATCAAAAGCAGGCAAACAAACAGGTGGGTCACCTGATGTTAAGTGCTCACCACCGTCCATAGAGAGTAGCAACACCAGGGGAGTCGTAAGTATGTTGCCGGCTTGTGTATGGGGGAGGGGGTAGGGATGGGAAAGGGGGAACGGAAAGGGAAAGGGAGAAGGGAGGTAGGCCTCCGGCGCTCTGACTGACCGAATGAAACGCAACAATGCAAGCACTGTTACTTCACGTCGGTTTTCTCTGAGAGGGTGATACTACCCCGGGCGAGCTGACCCATTCATGCTGAAACTACTTATAGCTACAGCGTGGCTCTACCACCTACAAAAGTCCGTATGTGTCCGTATACGCTATCAACTAAGCCATATTTCAAAGTGAAATGTAATGAAATAACATGGCAACTGGAGATCAGTCTGTCAAATCTAAAAATATTTTAACGATGTCTCTACTTTCTTCTGTTTCACTCATTCAGTCACTTTTTAGATGGAAATTTTTAACTTAATTTTTTCACTCTTCTATACAAAAAATTCTGTTTATTATATATAAACACAAAAAAAAATTAGCGAAATAGGTGCAGCCACTCTGAATTGCAGTTACATACATTCTGTAATTTATTTTTATTTATATTATATAAAGAATATTTGCGCGTTACTATCTTTTTTTAAATAAAAGTAAAATATGTTACTCCCTATACCATTAGCTACCTGCCAGTGAAAGTTCCGTCAAAATCGGTCCAACCGTTTCCGAGATTAGCCGAAACAAATATACAGACGAAAATATTTAAAATTATTATTTTCTTATAAATTCCGTATATACTTTTATATTCATTTGGTAAAAAGCTTTTATTTTGATATTACAAACAGACACTTCAATTTTATTTATTTGTATAGAAGAAGAACATCGTCGTCGCTTCGTTGTAAGAATGGAGTTCAAGCAAATAAGGCTTAGTACTTTCCTTAAGGCTCGACCCGTTAACGCTTCGTAAGGACGTTGCGTCACTTTGCGTCTTTTACAAACTCCACTACGGACAGTGTTCCGTAGAACTGTTCGGATTGATACTGCTGAACTCCATTACCGAACGACTCGCCACAAATTGAAATTCCATCCATAAAAAAAAGGTCATGTTAGTCGTCTATGCCTAAGCAGACGCAGTGTCGTAGGCAGTTCCTGCTCCCTGGCCAAATAGGTGTAAGGAGGCATCATGGGGTTTTAGTCCGTGCAGGTCGGATATATCCCACCCTCAGCTGTCCGGCTAGGGTGGATAACCGAAAGGATTTCCACATGTAAAAAAAAAAATAGTCATCTACAGTGCAATTTTCGCGTGCGTTTTTTCCACGTAACTCCCGGTGGCGGCGTTTTCAGACCAATATAACGTACATACCTTTATGATTTTGGAATCATAGTATGTAAAAATGAACTCAAAAATTTAATAAGCAGTAAAAACACTAAAGAAACCTCATAGAATTCTGTTTACAAAATGTAGAAAAGTTAAAAACATATAACAAATAAATTGAGACTAATATGCTTTTTTATATCTTATGAATTAAAAAATTGTAAATAAACTGTAAATGTACCTAAGGGTTATGTTTATTTATAAAATAGTCATTTTAAATTTCATATTATCCATGTTTAGTCATTTAAAAAAAAAATCGATTAAAAAAAGTGTGTGTGTACTTATGTACACGCGTTAGAAGTTATACTTCTTTGGCGTAACAAGATAAAAATCACCAGACTAGGCCCCCCTCGGCAGCTGCTCAAGCCTAGGTCCGTTCCCTCGGCGTGGAGCCCTTGAGTACGCTGCTCGCGCGATACAGTGACACAAAATCTTACATCACTGCGACAACATTACACATATCACCTCCACACACGTGCACGCATACACGCTTACACATGCAAGTGGAAGAGTTTTATTTTTTTCCCTTATCAAACTGAAATAGTTTAGAATATTATCCGATACGAAATATATATAAGAATTGTTGAGGCATGTATGCTTGGTACACATATATGTTTTAACAACTCATATATGTATGAATAGTTAGCTTAGCTTAGGTTAGCTGATCGCGAATTGCATGAATCAGGCAACAGCCAAAGCCGAGATGTGACGCGCACCCTTGAGCTAGTTGTCAAAATAAAATCGGCTGAGTGCCTTAAGCGCTCGCCTTAGTAGTCCGGTGAAGCTATTAAGACATTGCTTGGTCAATAGCGTAGTCAGTTCGAAAAAAAAAAAAAATGTTAAAAATCTTTTCAAAATTTTTTTTTTCCTTCGCCTTATTCTATGTTTGTTAAAAAAACGACACTTACAATAGAAAAAGTTGACTATAGCTAACTTCAGGGTGTCGGTTTTTCGTGACGGTGTGCGCGCGCATCGTAAAAATTCACTCTCATCATTTTTCCCTAACGTGCCAAAAGAAGTATAACTTCAATAAGAATATATATTATGTAGATATGTATGGGTATACTCGTACATATGTACAAACATACATAAATAATCATTTCATTTTTTATTGTTATTCATTACTGTAAGTTAGTAATGAGTCTGGTTAAGTTCTGTTAATATTGTCAACCTAGATAAGGTCTCTTTCTTTTTTTACAGGATATATTTATCAAGCAAAAAATTTAAAAAAAAACCTTTTAGAAACGAGCCTACTCTTCCTCAAAGGACGGCAACTCATCTGTGATTCCCCTCGTGTTGCAGGTGTCTCTGGGCGGTGGTGATCACTTACCATCAGGTGACCCGGATGTTCTTTTCCCTCAGTCACATAAAAAATATGTGACTTTCATTTTCTGCGTCATCGTGAAGACTAATTTGTTTATACCATTCACTAACCGTATTTAGCAAGGGAATAAGTCTTTTACCTATAATTAATTCTAGGGAAAATCTGGATCCTATTAAGGATTCGTATACAGATTCTATGATCTTAGATGGTGAATACGTTGAGCCTAGAGGGAGCTGGCTCTCACGTGCACCTGCCGAAACACAACAGCGGATTCTTGGCGAGAGATTTTCTACTTAAGGGTGGTAGCAAGCCGGGCTGGCTAAGAAGAAACCCTACCACCATACTATTGTTTCGTCACGGTGTTTCCCTCCACCGAGAGCTCCGACTCAGTTAGCATTCGAACTTACGTCCATCAACACGGGTTTAAAAAAAAATCAAAAGCAGGCAAACAAACAGGTGGGTCACCTGATGTTAAGTGATCACCACCGTCCATAGAGAGTAGCAACACCAGGGGAGTCGTAAGTACGTTGCCAGCTTGTGTATGGGGGAGGGGGTAGGGATGGGAAAGGGGGAACGGAAAGGGAAAGGGAGGTGGGCCTCCGGCGCTCTCACTGACCGAACGAAACGCAACAATGCAAGCACTGTTACTTCACGTCGGTTTTCTCTGAGAGGGTGGTACTACCCCGGGCGAGCCGACCCATTCATGCTGAAACTACTAATAGCTACAGCGTGGCTCTACCACCTACAAAAGTCCGTATGTGTCCGTATACGCTATCAACGAAGCCATATTCGCTTCAATATGAAATGTAATGAAATAAAATGGCAACTGGACATCAGTCCGTCAATACTTAAAAATATTTAACGATCTCTCTAATTTCTTCTGTTTCACTCATTCACTCACTTTTTAGATGGAAATTTTTAACTTAATTTTTTTACTCTTCTATACAACTCTTCAAACATCTTCCTTCATACAAACCTTATTGTTCATCATAAGCACAAACACAAAGAAAAAAAATTGTGAAATAGGTGCAGCCACTCTGAATTGTAGTTAAGTACATTCTGTAATTTATTTTTATTTATATTATATAAAGAATATTTGCGCGTTACTATCTTTTTTTAAATAAAAGTAAAATATGTTACTCCCTATACCATTAGCTACCTGCCAGTAAGAGTTCCGTCAAAATCGGTCCAACCGTTTCCGAGATTAGCCGAAACAAATATACAGACGAAAATATTTAATATTATTATTTTCTTATAAGTTCCGTATATACTTTCATATTCATTTGGTAAAAAGCTTTTATTTTGATATTACAAACAGACACTTCAATTTTATTTAATCGTATAAAGGATGAATATCGTCATCGCTTCGTTGTAAGAATGGCGTTCAAGCAAATAAGGCTTGGTACTTTCCTTAAGGCTCGACTCTTTACCGCTTCGTTAGGACGTTGCGTCATTTTGCGTCTTTTACAAATTCCACTACGGACAGTGTTCCGAAAAACTGTTCGGATTGATACTGCTGAACTCCATTACCGAACGACTCAAATTGAAATTCCATCCATATCAGCAAATGTCCGCGTCGTCGGTCTGGACGACATCGTCGCGGTCGATGAGGTTGTCGCGGCCGTGGCCCTTAAGAGTGACTGCGTACCCGCCTTATTAAAGGCCGGTGCTATACGCACAATAGAGGCGGGAATAGGCAGCGTGCACATCTCGCTGCCAGTCACTTCAGCGAGGTCGCTGGTGGAGGGAGTTCGCCTCCAAGTGGGCTGGTGTGTGGCCCGCGTACGGCTCCTGGAGCAGAAGCCTATGCGCTGCTTCAGGGGCTTCGCTGTGGGTCACACCCGCACGTTGTGCCCGTCGGAGGTGGACCGAAGCGACCTCTGCTTCCGGTGTGGGCAGTCTGGCCACAAGGCTGCGGTTTGTGTAGCTGATAAGCTGCACTGCGCATTTTGTGCCGTTGCTGGAAGGAGTGCCGAGCACTTCATGGGGGGTGCGAGCTGTAAGCCGCCATCCGTGAAAGGTCGCTTGCATCCACCCACTGGTGTCACTACACGACCTCCTTAGAGGTCAACGTAGGCGTTGGGTGGACATGGGGAGGTTCGCCTCCTACGTTCGTCCTTAATCCGGACCAATGAGGGATGGGTCGGGGGGCCCGTCTCTCCATTGCATTGGTTCGGCCGTCTGGGAGACAGTCTACGCGTGCCAGGCTGTCTTTCTTTAGTGGGAGGCCTAGGATCTTCTTTCTGGGCCGGCCGTCGGGGCGACACGCGGAATGCCTCGTCATCCCTTGTCCTCATCGTGGCGGTTGCGGGCACCCATGGGGTTTTAGTCTGTGCGAGTCGGACATAACCCACTCTCTCCCCCGGGAGGGTGGTGATCCTGTAGGATTTCCTCATGTAAAAAAAAAGGTTATAGTCGTCTATGCTTGAGCAGACGCAGTGCCGTAGGCAGTTCTTGCTCCGCAGCCAAATAGGTGTAAGGAGGCACCATGGGGCTTTAGTCCGTGCAAGTCGGACATATCCCACCCTCAGCTGCCCGGCTAGGGTGGATATCCGAAGGGATTTCCACATGTAAAAGGAAAAGGTTAGTCATCTACAGTGCAATTTTTGCGTGCGTTTTTTCCACGTAACTCCCAGCGGCGGCATTTTCATACCAATATAACGTACAAAACTTTATGATTTTGGAATCATAGTATGCAAAAATGAACTCAAAAATTTAATAAGTAGGAAAAGCGCTAAAGAAAACTCATAAAATTACGTTTAGAAATTGTAGAAAAGTTAAAAAAATATAACAAATAAATTGAGACTAATTTGCTTTTGTATATCTTATCTTATGGATTAACAAACTATAAACAAATTGTTCCTGTGTTATTACAAAAAAGTTAAATACTCATTGAACTCTTATTTAAAAAAAGTTTGATCACAAAATAGTGTCTTACCTTTATTTACAGATGGACATTACTTTAATTTAAATATTCTCTAACACTTGTCTAAGTTGACAGTTCTTATTCTATTTTTGTAACTGTATCTTTAGTTACCGGCAAAAGAATTGTTATAGTAAATTATGGATTTCGTGCTTATAATTAATTTGGAAGAAATAAATACATTAAACAATTTTAGACATTCATAAATAAACCATACCTTTTTGTTTTGTTTTAACGTGGGGAAATCCCTTATGGATACGCCAGCCTCCCGGGGGAGAGTGTGGATTATGTCCGACTCGCACAGACTAAAACCCCACGGTGTACCGACAGACCGTTTTGTGGGGGCGGCAAGGGATCGTTCAAGCTAATCAACCTTGTAGAGCCGCCCCCACGGTCCGCCCGGCGGAAGGTGGCCGCCGGGCTCCTACATATAGAGGGACAGACCGGGTACACACCGGCTGCCCCCCCTCGTCCGCCGGACCTATGCAATGAGGAGATGGGCCCCATGAGTCCACTGTGAACCGCCCGAACCGCTCGTCCGCCAGGTCCTGCTAACGCACTTCGCAGCGCACGCACGTTGGCGGCACCGAGGGCGTCGGCCCAGACTGGAGCCCCGTAGGCGGCCATCGCTCGCACGACTCCCATATAGAGTTTGCGGCACCCGGCACCCGGTCCCCCTACGTTGTGGAGCAACCGGCCGAGTGCCACAGCCACCCCACCAATTCGCGGTCCGAGCCCAGCAAAATGGGGCCCGAACCGCCAGCGCCCGTCCAGGGTGAGGCCCAGATATTTCATCCGGTTTCCCACCCTGATCCGGGCGCCCTCGACCACTATGTGGGCCCCAGGTGGTGGCCCTCGCCGAGGCCTATGAAAGAGTAGGGCCTCGGTCTTCTCGAGAGCCACCCTGAGGCCCAACCTCCGTATGCGCCTGACCACGAGGGTTGTGGCCATCGTGGCCAGGCACTCCACCTCTCTCCAGTCTCCCCCCCGGGCTACAACTAGGGTGTCGTCCGCGTAACAGATGAGGCGTGCTCCATATGGGACCACGCCGCGGAGCACCCAGTCGTAGCCCATGTTCCACAGGAGCGGCCCCAGGGCCGACCCCTGTGGAACCCCCCGCCCTGTGGCCCGCCGGACCATCCACCCGTCGCCGTCCACATAGGTGACCTACCTACCCTCGAGGTACGCCTCCAGCACCGGCCGCAGGTACGGAGGCACGCCGAAATATCGGAGCGCCTCCCGTATGACCCCATGCGGCAGAGTGTTTACTATTTGACTTTAATGACATGTGACAGTGTATTTAATCTGTCATTATACTGATGTTGCACCTTACGCACTTCACGTCATACATAAATCTTATAAATTGCTTATTTTATACGTTATTTTCTTGAAATAAAATATCACTGTAATAATAATTAATTTAACGTAATAATAAGTAAATTTTCTTAATGAATATCTCAACAAAAATATTATTCATAAATAGTAATTTTACTAATTATTCATAATAGTTCATTGCAAAATATTTGTATGTAATGGAACGTTTTTGAATGATGAGATCGAATGGAATGAATGCTATTTAGAGTTGCTTGTATAAAAAACTTAAATCAGATGCTTAGCTAGAGACAGCTTGGAAACGCTTTTGTGATAAAGTATTTTAAACATGACTTCAACTAGATTTTAAACTTTAGGCACTGCTTATTAAAACTCGTATTATACCCGTGTTCATTTTTCTTTTTGTAACAAGACCGTAAATGTATACAAATGTATGTATGTATGTAATGTTATTAAGCTTTTTGATTATTTATAAAATAGCTATTTTAAATTTAATTTTAGCCATGTTTAGTTATTGTTTAAAAAATAGATTAATAAGAAGATACCCATACATATGTACAAACATACATAAATAATCATTACATTTTTTATTGTTATTCATTATTGTAAGTTAGTAATCAGTCTGGTTAAGTTCTGTTAATATTGTCAACCTAGATAAGGTATCTTTATTCTGTTAGAGGATTTACTTATTACCCAATAAATAGAAGAAACCTTCAAGAAACGAGCCTACTCTTCCTCAAAGGCCGGCAACTCGTCTGTGATTCCCCTCGTGTTGCAGGTGTCTCTGGGCGGTGGTGTTCACTTACCATCGGGTGACCCGCATGTTCTTTTCCCTCAGTCGGATAAAAAATATTTGACTTTCATTTTCTGCGTCATCATGAAGACTAATTTGTTTATACCATTCACTAATGTTCCCTTGCTAAATACGGTTAGTGAATGGTATAAACAAATTAGTCTTCATGATGACGCAGAAAATGAAAGTCAAATATTTTTTATCCGACTGAGGGAAAAGAACATGCGGGTCACCCGATGGTAAGTGAACACCACCGCCCAGAGACACCTGCAACACGAGGGGAATCACAGACGAGTTGCCGGCCTTTGAGGAAGAGTAGGCTCGTTTCTTGAAGGTTTCTTCTATTTATTGGGTAATAAGTAAATCCTCTAACAGAATAAAGATACCTTATCTAGGTTGACAATATTAACAGAACTTAACCAGACTGATTACTAACTTACAATAATGAATAACAATAAAAAATGTAATGATTATTTATGTATGTTTGTACATATGTATGGGTATCTTCTTATTAATCTATTTTTTAAACAATAACTAAACATGGCTAAAATTAAATTTAAAATAGCTATTTTATAAATAATCAAAAAGCTTAATAACATTACATACATACATACATTTGTATACATTTACGGTCTTGTTACAAAAAGAAAAATGAACACGGGTATAATACGAGTTTTAATAAGCAGTGCCTAAAGTTTAAAATCTAGTTGAAGTCATGTTTAAAATACTTTATCACAAAAGCGTTTCCAAGCTGTCTCTAGCTAAGCATCTGATTTAAGTTTTTTATACAAGCAACTCTAAATAGCATTCATTCCATTCGATCTCATCATTCAAAAACGTTCCATTACATACAAATATTTTGCAATGAACTATTATGAATAATTAGTAAAATTACTATTTATGAATAATATTTTTGTTGAGATATTCATTAAGAAAATTTACTTATTATTACGTTAAATTAATTATTATTACAGTGATATTTTATTTCAAGAAAATAACGTATAAAATAAGCAATTTATAAGATTTATGTATGACGTGAAGTGCGTAAGGTGCAACATCAGTATAATGACAGATTAAATACACTGTCACATGTCATTAAAGTCAAATAGTAAACACTCTGCCGCATGGGGTCATACGGGAGGCGCTCCGATATTTCGGCGTGCCTCCGTACCTGCGGCCGGTGCTGGAGGCGTACCTCGAGGGTAGGTAGGTCACCTATGTGGACGGCGACGGGTGGATGGTCCGGCGGGCCACAGGGCGGGGGGTTCCACAGGGGTCGGCCCTGGGGCCGCTCCTGTGGAACATGGGCTACGACTGGGTGCTCCGCGGCGTGGTCCCATATGGAGCACGCCTCATCTGTTACGCGGACGACACCCTAGTTGTAGCCCGGGGGGGAGACTGGAGAGAGGTGGAGTGCCTGGCCACGATGGCCACAACCCTCGTAGTCAGGCGCATACGGAGGTTGGGCCTCAGGGTGGCTCTCGAGAAGACCGAGGCCCTACTCTTTCATAGGCCTCGGCGAGGGCCACCACCTGGGGCCCACATAGTGGTCGAGGGCGCCCGGATCAGGGTGGGAAACCGGATGAAATATCTGGGCCTCACCCTGGACGGGCGCTGGCGGTTCGGGCCCCATTTTGCGGGGCTCGGACCGCGAATTGCTGGGGTGGCTGTGGCACTCGGCCGGTTGCTCCACAACGTAGGGGGACCGGGTGCCGGGAGCCGCAGACTCTGTATGGGAGTCG
>MU159694.1:36453-64817 GCA_015888305.1 Antheraea pernyi
TGACCTTCCAGGTATCTACCGGCGTAACCAGCGACATATGCTCCGAGGTTGAATCCCACTAAATGGAGTCGATCGAGGGATAATTTATCCGCATCAACGAGCAATTTTATATACTCTCCAACATTTACTCCCACTTTGGGAACTGCTATAGCGGCGTTTGAATAATTCACTCGAGCAAACAGCGACCAGTCGACCACAATTACATTCACATCTTCGTTCACTAATAGTGCTGTCGTATAAAATAATGGGTAAGGTTATTATATCCGAAGTAATATTACAAATGCGAATGTCTGTTTATTTGTTACAGTTTCATCTCTTAACTACTATACCGATCATGGCATTTTGTAAGGACATTGGGTACATTTGACCTCAAAGAATTGTATTTTTCCTAAGAGACAGATCAAATCTACATTAACACGAGTACAGCCGTGAGCTAAAACTAGTGTTAACTACCTGCAATATATTTACACAAAAAAGGTTTCTGAGGCTACAGAAATTATTTTGTATTTTTAAAGTTATACTTCTTTTGGCGCGTTAGGGAAAAATGATGACAGTAGATTTTTACGATGCGCGCGGACACCGTTACGAAAAACCGACACCCTGAAGATATTACGATGCGCGCGCACACCGTCACAAAAAACCGACACCCTGAAGTCAGCTATAGTCAAGTTGTTTGTATTTCTTTGTATTAAAACTTTCAATGAATTATATACCTTTTTTCTATTGTTAGTGTCGTTTTTTCTACAAACGTAGAATAAGGCGAAATATAAAAATTTTGAAAAGATTTTTATCTTGTTACGCCAATGAAGTATAACTTCTAACGCGTGTACACATTTTTTTTATATCATAGGCGGCAAACCGACTGGTCGTGCACCTAATGTTAAGTGGTCACCACCGTCCATAGACATTTGCAACACCAGGGGAGTCGCAAGTGCGTTGCCAACCTGTCTTGGGGAAAGGGGAAGGAAGGTGGGCCTATTCATGCTGAAACGATTAATAGCACCTACAAGTAGATACATTACCATTTAATGATTTAGGATGACAGAAATAATATCTCAGGTTAATGAAGGCATTTTTAACTATGCCAAGTAAGTGTGTAAGTCTTATTAAAATACCTATTTGTGAGATAATAAAATTTACAATATTTTATATTAATATTCCCGAAGGTCACAGGTATAATTTATACTGGCTAATTGGAATTTAAATTCTCGTTAGTATCTTTCAGAGTACTTGGAATCTAAGGTCAATACTAAGGGCGTATTATAACTTCTCTCTTATTTGTTAAAATGAAAATCGGTACTCGATAGCACGATCCTAAAAATATGCTCAATAAACATTTCAATACTTTACTATAAGTTGTTATATCCTAAGAGAAATTCTTTCAGCAACAACCTAGGCCAAGTTATGGCTAATTTTACACAAATGTGCTAATTTCAATGTCAGTTCCATGCCTTCTGTGCTCGCCACTAAGCCCTGTGACCAAGCTGTTAATATTTTAATAGTGTTAATTATTTAGGCAATTTCAGAATTGTGGCATTAATTTTTTGAAATTTCATATGTTCTCTATATCATACTGTCGTTCGTTAAGTATCCAAAAATAAACAAAAACACATTATATTACCATCTTTAACCAGTGGATTTAGAGTTGTAAATGCAGTGCCACCGTGACCATGTATAACTACGACCGTCTTGCGAGAGAGTAAAATAGGAGAAGAAGAGATGTTGTCCTCATCTAACTGGAAAGGTTCCCTAGAACTCTCCCTGTAACAAGTGTACAGTACAATCTACAGTAGAATTTAACAATACTAGTGCTTGTCCAGTGGTCGAACTTCAACCAAGAAGCATTTTTTTTTCAATTAATAACACTAAAGTTCGTCAATAACTACAAAATAAAAAGCGGAATTTAGAAAATCAGCTGACAAACAGGGGAGGGAGATACTCTTAACTGTTTTCCCACTGCCTATTTATATATAGTTTTTTTTTTTTAAGTTATAGGAGGCAAACGACCGGGCGGTTAACCTGATGCTAAGTGATCACCGCCGTCCATAGACACGTGCAACACCAGAGGAGTCTCAAGTGCGTTACCAGCTTGTTTGGGGGGAAGGCTGTTTTCCCACTGCCTATTTATATATCGTTTTTTTTTTTAAGTTATAGGAGGCAAACGACCGGGCGGTTCACCTGATGTTAAGTGATCACCGCCGTCCATAGACACATGCAACACCAGAGGAGTCTCAAGTGCGTTACCAGCTTGTTTGGGGGGAAGGGGGCTTATCCCCTTAGAGTAGAGGAAGGAGGGGCGAGGGGAGGGGAGGTCTCACTGACCGAACGAAACGCAACAATGCAAGTACTGTTATTTCACGTTGGTTTTCTATGAGAGGATGGTACTACCCCGGGCGAGCTGACCCATTCATGCTGAACCAATAATAACTTCCGCGTCGCAAGTGCGTTACCGGCCTGTTTGGGGGGAAGGGGCTTATTCCCTTAGGGTAGAGGAAGGAGGGGGAGGGGGGGGGAGGTCTCACTGACCGAACGAAACGCAACAATGCAAGCACTGTTACTTCACGTTGATTTTCTATGAGAGGATGGTACTACCCCGGGCGAGCTGACCCAACTGACGAGCTGAAACCAGTAATAACTTCCGCGTTGCTCTACCACCTACAAATTATTAATTATATATATATATACATACGTATAATACGCACGTACAATACGTATATTATATATTTCGATATTACTAATAATGTATTAACCAACCAGATCTTATTCGAAAATGAATTCTTACGCAGTAAATGAATGTTTATAAAGTCTCTAAAGAGTCGATTAAAGACAATCAAGAAGTTTAGTAAAATTAATGTCAAAATTCCACATCACATAAATGGCAAAATAATAACTTTGAATAAACTTTACTATTTTAAACTAATTTCTTTAAATTAGTAGTGTAAGTACTCACCTCGTATAAACGTAATAATTATTTAACTTCTCAACGCTTCGAGTATGACTAAAAAAGCCTCCTTGGCAAACTGAAAAGAGAAAATTCACTGATTTAATTCAAATTTATATCAAAATGAAACCGCCATAAAGGCAATAACGTCATTAAAAAATAAATGAAATCATAAAAATAAACAAATAAATATATAAAATAATAATAATAAATAAATAATACAAAAAAAAACACCCAATAGTTGCTCACAGATACGATTTTTGATTTCACTACATAGTATAAAACAAAGTCACTTTCTCTGTCCCTATATCCTATGTATGCTTATTTAAAACTACGCAACGGATTGTAATAGATAGAGTGATTGAAGAGGAAGGTTTATGTGTATAATAACATCCATTAAATAGTGGAGAAATACTGTTATTTTTGAGGTTTCTAATGTGATGTCGTAAATAATTACATAACCGATTCGATGCAGACGAAGTTGCACGGGTCAGCTAGTACACAATAAAAAAACCATAGCAAAAAAGTGCGGACCAAGAGTCTGTAGAAAAAAATAATTAATGTTTTGTTTTCTTTAAACATTCGATAATGTACCCTATTATTTAGTGCAGTACAATCTTTATAAGTGATTTTAATAACTTAGAACAAGAATATTGATTGACTTTTTAAATACAATCTGAAATTACATATTAATTTCTTATCGGCAGGAATATTGAACTCAAGACACTTGTGATTGATGCCCTATAAGTTACGATTGCCAGCTATTAATATAGTTATGTTTAGAACAACTTTCGCAGGTATGTCGGCCATTTAGAGCGACTGAGTGAATTAATATGTTAGTATAATCTATGGATTACACCCTCCTGTTCCACCCTCTCATAGAAAACCGACGTGAAGTAACAGTGCTTGCATTGTTGCGTTTCATTCGGTCAGTGAGAGCGCTGGAGGCCCACCTCCATCCCCTCTCCTCTCCCTCTCCCTCCCCTAACCCTTTCCCCCAAAGGGTGACAACACACTTGCGATTCCTCTGGTGTTGTTAGTGTCCATGGACGGTGGTGATCACTTAACATCAGGTGACCCACATGTTCGTTTGCCATCTATGACATAAAAAAAAACAATGATTGAACTCAAAGCTTACCCAAAACTGTTGAAGCAAAATACAAAAGTTCTTTGAGCATGTTTTCTTTAAACGTTATTTACGAAATGATGAGTTCCATAACAAGTAATGGTTTATAAGTAAATCGCATTACATTACCGGCGACAGATTTCACGACGATAAAATATAAAAACGCCCCTCTAGGTATATTAGATTTTTTACGATAAAATAAATGTATCATCAAAAGCTAATACCTTTCAACCGATACGATTTTGATTGAAACCACAAAATATTGCTTGTTGATAAGATATCGAAACACGAATTTAATAGCAAATTGTTGTATTACAATGGATTACTGATGTTCTAAGAAAATTAATACAATAATAATTATTTTAACATATGATAACATTTACTAAACATTTTTATCAACTTAAAATGACTAACAATAAATAATTATAGAATTTTATATACATCTCGTATTTCTTTGTTCGATAATGCAATTTACTACAACCTGTCGAAATTTAAGTTTGTTTGCATATCAGCAGTGAAATCTCTATAGATCTATATATCTTTATAAACACCGCCGTGATAACCATATTAAATATCGCAATCAAAATGTCTTACTAATTGTTATCATTTGAATCTGCCATTTACTGGTTACTGTAACAGTTTTACTAATTGTTTGAAATTCGTCGAAGGTTCGCGTTTATTTCTCACCAATTTTTTTTTATTGTGGCACGGTAAAATGACTGCACTATGCCTGATCGTAAGCACAGTAGAATCCAAAAACAATGGCGACCACCGAGTGGCACACTATCCATCGCTGGTCACCGCTGTCATTCCAACCTGCGAATATCTGGATATGCACAGGCTGATCCCGAAACGCGATTCGCAGAAGCGAATCACTATGACGAGCTTTTTCGCCACATACATGGTGGTTGCGACCCAGTCGGGCTGTAAAACCCTACTACCCCGCTTTCGCCATTGCCTCGTTCGTTATTCAGCAGAGTGCACCACGTGCAGGTGAAGTTGGCTTGGGTGTCTCAAGTCTTATGATGTTATTAATCTTAGTGTATTGTGTATAATATATAAAATAAAATAGCTTAAAATTTTATTCAGGGGGTAAATTTTATAAATCTGTGACAAAATTTTATCAAATTATTACCGCAATTATAGGTATAAATTAATAAATGTATATAAAATGGCAGTTTATTAAAGTTTATTCACACGTACTTTACAGATAGTAAACAAAACGCAGTATGTTTGAAATTAACGTATTTCTTCATAAAAGAATGCAAGTCATGCAATTAATAAAACTAATTAAATTATTCTGTAAGGGATTTTATTATTATATAACGGTCATTTGGATTGGATAATAGGTTGATAAAGCTATTTGTAATGTAAAGTTTACTCAGTTCTCTAGGACATTAAGAATATTATCTATTTACTATATTGCTCCTTATAGGGTTAGTTGCGTCTCTACCGACGTATATAGCCAGAAACTTGGCAGTAATTCAGTACATCTCGTCCAAATGGCATAACTTATGGAGGCCACGACCTGACTAACCCAAAATTGTTGGCAGACAACGTCTAGACAAAGATCACAAAGCCTGCAGAATTGTGTAAGGCCTGTTTTATTCAGGCGGTTTACATTTATAACGAGTCTTTAGATACTTGACCTGCTTAACTTATTTATATCACTAAACAATATATAGGTATCTACAATACACGAAATATAGTACTTCAAAAAAGTCTACCTACTTTTGCACTCGGGACTATGGTTTATTTCTTCAATAAATATTAATAACTAGTTAAACCCCGTGGCTTCGTCGGTATTGTCCTTTGAAGTCGGAACTCACCGCTTGTGGCACTATTTCACGGCAAGAAATAAATAGCGCTAAACGCGTAGTGCTTGTAAAAATTGTAGTTACTTAAAACTTTAGTAAATTTATGTTAAACTAGCTGTGCCCGCGACTCCGTTCGCGTGGAACTTAATATAAAAATAGTGACTAATAAATTCATCTGAATGTGTTAAGTCCATTTACTTATCTAATTTTCTCTCGTACTTAACTCACGTCGATTCATCTGAATGTGTTAAGTCCATTTACTTATCTAATTTTCTCTCGTACTTAAGTTGCGTCGTCTTTAAAATTACAATAAATTTTCAAGAGTGAACCGATTTTAATGAAAACAAGACTAATTGTTAATCGAGGATATGCTTTATGATTTTGTTAGGTTTTACCGTGAACGTAGTACTTTAGCAGTGATGCGTGTTCATACAAACAGACAGAGAAACATTTATAAAAATGATTGAAATGTATTTTATTATTTATAACAAGACACCTGCAACGTTTTTTTTCACACAGGACTAAAAAGTACAGACACTTACGGTGTGATTACAAAAAAGTTAAATACGTGTTGAACCTTGGCTTTAAAAAGGTCTCATATTAAACGCACCGCGGTCGCTGAATGTTCGCCATCTTGCTCTTTTGTCTCGCTTTGGCTACGTTAGATTAGACTTGCGAAAAAAGGATAACGCGAACTTACCTCGGGCGAGCGCGGTGCATTTATTAGGAAACCTTTTTAAACCAAATATTTAATACGTATTTAACTTTTTTTTAATAACACGGTTTTATTGGATTTCTTTAGAAACTCGATTCTTATTAAAAAAAAATGGTTATTACGATATCTTAATACATATAATATGAATGTAAACCTAAACCGTGTTATTAAAAAAAAGTTAAATACGTAGATATCGTAATAACCATTTTTTTTTAATAAGAATCGAGTTTCTAAAGAAATCCAATATTTATTCTGTAGTTTTTCGTGATTCGCGCACAACGGAGACATCTATAATTTTATTTATGTGAATTTATTATAAATTATCATGATTTTTGGACGCCATTGAAATACATTTATTTACGTACCGTTCTCGTGTACTTAACTCACGCCGTCATTCAAATTGCAATAACCTTTGATAAAAATAATTTTCTAAAAGAAGTATTAACCGACTTCAATATCAATCAAAAACCCATAAGGCACTAAAAAGCGGAAAATAAATAGTTTATCAAATTAACCAATTTGTACCTATGTAGATGATATGACTTTCGGTTTAGTTGGCACCGACTTCCAATACATCTCTAGGTAGCACACATATTCATATGTTTTATTTAATTTGGTTAATTTGATAAACTATTTATTTTCCGCTTTTTAGTGCCTTATGGGTTTTTGATTGATATTGAAGTCGGTTAATACTTTTTTTTGAAAATTTACATTATTTTTCCATTTTTAGTGTACATAAATATATTTTACTAGCAGTGCCCGCGAACTCCGTTCCGCCTTAAGTATATTAAAATATGCGCATTTTTGCGGTATGGGATCTATCGGTATGGTATGCGATATGGTTTCAACTGGTTGTACAATAAGTAACGTTTGGTACGACCTTTTCAGTAATCCGTGATAGTTTCTACCACCAACTCGGCTACCATCGCTTCACACATTATACGCACCGCGGTCGCTGAATGTTCGCCATCTTGCTCTTTTGTCTCGCTTTGGCTACGTTAGATTAGACTTGCGAAAAAAGGATAACGCGAACTTACGTCGGGCGAGCGCGGTGCATTTATTAGGAAACCTTTTTAAACCAAATATTTAATACGTATTTAACTTTTTTTTAATAACACGGTTTAGGTTTACATTCATATTATATGTATTAATATACCGTGACAACCATTTTTTTTATACGAATCAAGTTTTTAAAGAAATCCGATATTTATTCTGTAGTTTTCGTCATTCGCGCATAACGGAGACATCTATCATTTTATTTATGTGAATTAACTATAAATTATCTTGATTTTTGGATGCCATTGAAATACATTTATTTACGTAGCCTTCTCGTGTACTTAACTCGCGCCGTCATTCAAATTGCAATAACCTTTGATAAAGTTAACCGATTTTAGTAAAACAAAGAATAAATGTTATTTCAGAATACGTTTTATGATTTACTTGGTGACGTTTTATTATAAACGTAGAATTTCAGCAGTGATACGTGCCCAAATAAACAGATATCAAGGCTTTTCTAAAAATGAATTAAGTGTACTTAATTACTTACCCTTACACTTGCAATTAGTTTTTTCACAAAAATTTGAAAATCATTATCATTATTACATAGTATAAAACAAAGGCCCCTACCGTGTCTGTCTGTCTGTCTGTTCGCGATAAACTCAAAAACTACTGAACGGATTTTCAAGGCAGTGATAAAAATGAATTAAGTGTACTTAATTACTTATCCTTTGTCACTAGCAATTAATTTTTTCACAAAAATTTGAAATATCACTACCATTACATAGTATAAAACAAAGGCCCCTACCGTGTCTGTCTGTCTGTTCGAGATAAACTCAAACTACTGAACGGATTTTCAAGCGGTTTCCACCAGAGGATAATGTGGTTCATGAGGAACGTTCTTAGTAGTCCGGTGAAGCTGTTAAGACCTTGCTAGGTCAAGAGCGTAGTCAGTTCGAGAAAAAAAAGAAAATTATCAAAAAATTCTCACAAATTAACGATTCGACTTGGGTTGCGTCTAAATCATTGTTTTTGTAGCATGTCCTACTTTTTAGGCAGCTCTCTTTTAGACCACACAGCAGCAATAATAATCAAAAGTAAAAAAAAACATAATACTGGCAACCTGATTAATTGGTTCTTAAATATGTATGTCCTATATTTATATAACACTTACGTAACATATTAAAGAAATCAGATTTAGTATACGAAAACGTTTCTTACGAACGCTGCCTTAACGATGAGAGATATATGATTGAGTTTTAGAGAAAAGTTGTAGAGTTTGATAATGCCTACAAAAAAGTCATTGACAACATATGTCTAACTTTTATATTTAAGTCAAAATAGTAGTTTTTTCATATTAATAAAAAAATATAGTTAAGTGATGGTTATTGGTCATATTATTAAAAACAATTATGAATTCTTCTTATTAATATGTAATAGTATAATAACTGAGCCACAGCAACGCGTGGCCTGGTCAGTTAGTAAAGTATAAAATTAATGTCAGCTAACACGTGTCCTGGTAGGTTAATTTTCTTTTTTTTAATAAATTTTATTTTAGTGATTGTAATGAATTTAAATTGCTTTACTCATATTATATATATTTATGCCGGATGTAAGCTACAAGTCTGCTAGAAATAATTGAATAAATAGCAACGTTATGATATAATTTTCCGATTAATCTGTTACGTATACCTTAAGAAATTAAATAAACAAAGCTTAACACATTAATTGAAACAGTAACCTGCGAAAACGAAAAATTCTCACAAAAAAAAAACGATTCGACTTGGAGGTTGTGTCTAAATCATTGTTTTTGTAGCATGTCCTACTTTAAAAACATAATACTGGCAACCTGATTACTTGAATCTTAAATATGTATGCCCTATATTTATATAACACTTACGTAACATATTAAAGAAATCAGATTTGGTATCTGATGTGATCTTTTTAAATATACTTTTTTACTCTATAATATTCGCATAGTGAAAATATGTATATATATATAATACAAATAATAATAGCGGTTACCATGGTTCTGCATGCGTTATTATTATTTTTTCTTATTACTATTTGTTGTAATAAACATTTGCGTTATAACAAAATGAATATTGTAGAAATATTCTATATAGTCTAATATCTACGAATACCATTTCCAAGTTAATCGTTTGAACGATATAGAACGTGCAGTAATGCATATCCCCCTAGTGGCAAGTTAAATAAAAATGCATAACTGAAAAACCTTCCCCATGAATTTAGGTATGCCAACTTTCATGATGTCGGGTCAAGCGATTTTGGACATTATTGATCATATTTACTTATACAGATAAATTTAAAATGAGCACACTAATGACACGAAATATATTTTTATTTCCTTTTCAGTGATAAAGGTCATTTTTATGCGCATGCGTGTCAAAGGTTGCCACTTTGCTCGCGTCCGATTATCTCAGTAGTTCCGTTTCGGGATCCAGAGCAGACTGTCGCATTAAATAGCCGGACTCCTGTCGCATAGCGCGTAAAAGTTTAAACGCACTCCACATTCTTGAACTGAAACTCGGGGGGTTGTCATCTATCTGTAGTTTTTATGTCGTGTATTGTGTAAGTTGCGTGGACTTAGGCAAAATGCGGTGGTTAGACTTAACAATATTGCTGTTCACATTATTTTACTCGGGTAAGTGAATTTTAAATTGTTTAATTTTTTCAATTATATAAATATTATCATGTACCGATCGTGCATTAAGTTTTTCTTATAGAAAATGGAACTAATCAAATACATCTATCAAGAGATCAGTACTCTTGAAGTCCGAACCCGGCCATAATTCATGTCACGTATTTTTCTTTTGAGATAAATCACCGCGGTTTACCTTGTACGCGTGACTTCGGAGCCCTATTTATATAACTGTATGATCGTGATCTGGGCAATATATAGTGATAGACTGAGATTACTAAGCAATACCTAATGTTTTATTTAAAAACAATATATTCTGGGATTAAAAATGTTATATTTTTAAAATAATATTGAAAGTAGTCTGCATTTTTTTAAAATAAATCATAGATTTTATTAGTACGGTTAATGTCTTTTATACACAATATAAGTAAAATATACCGAAAAGATTTGGTTTTTTTTTGTAAAAAAAAAAACTTAACATTCAAATAATTCATACAAAAATAGCAGTCATGTGTAAAATATCTATTATTTAGCATCATTTATTTTTTGCAGTTCACAAAAAGATGCGATATTTTAAATAGAATTTTACAAAATACAATTTATGATACACTTTTAATCCATACCTTGGTAGGACAGTGGAAGCAATTCAGATAATGACGCCTTATTTTTGATAAAAATAATGAGCGGACATCATGCGGCACATACGCCCATCTAATTGACAGGTCAGCCGGTGTGTCAACTACAATAGTTCATTCAACTAATGAGGCTACGCACCAATAAATTTACGGTGCATGACGTTACTGATGATCCCTCTGAATACACCGCGTGTAGCGAAGGTCATTATTTTAAGGAGCGGCATTACTTTATGGCTATTTAATTCATAATAGTCAATTTTATTAATATTTTTGATTTTACAAAGTTATTATTATGGCTTTTTTTGTGGGGCCATGAGGGGCACACAGTGTCCTTAAAAGGAATTTCTAAAATATCGAGAAAATGCCATCAAAACTAAAAAAATGAAAAAGTTTTAAAAAAAGCAACCTTGGTAACTTTTAGATTTTTTTTATTAAATTTATTCAAATACAAAATGTAATCTATATTTCTGGAACAGTTACAACATCGCACAGTGGTTTGTCTTAATTAAAATTATTATTTAAAATTAATTTGATTAATTATTTATTGATTGTAAAGAAAAATAAAATAACTATACAGTATAATTATAACATACTAGCGGGCCCGGCGGACGTTGTCCTACCTTGATAATAAAGAAAACCTAAAATTCAACAGCAGTAAAATCTACCGGGTCCAGTTGTATATCTAAATCGTTCTTGAGTCCATCTGAACACTCACAAAAAAATCATCAAAATACTGTCCAGCCGTTTAGGAAGAGTTCAGTCATAAACACACGGACAGAAGGACTATATGTATAAAGATTTAGTAAAGTACTTCGTGTACATCGATGTACTATATTTCTGGAACAGTTACAACATCGCACAGTGGTTTGTCTTAATTAAAATTATTATTTAAAATTAATTTGATTAATTATTTATTGATTGTAAAGAAAAATAAAATAACTATACAGTATAATTATAACATACTAGCGGGCCCGGCGGACGTTGTCCTACCTTGATAATAAAGAAAACCTAAAATTCAACAGCAGTAAAACTTACCGGGTCCAGTTGTATATCTAAATCATTCGTGAGTCCATCTGAACAAAAAAAAAATTCATCAAAATACTGTCCATCCGTTTTCTAAGAGTTCAGTCATAAACACACGGACAGAAGGACTATATGTATAAAGATTTAGTAAAGTACTTCGTGTACATCGATGTAAAGGTTTTTATATATCAATATTTTTATAACATACGTAATTTAAATAAACATAGATCCATTTGGTCCAATGTAAGGGCGTAACTTCAGAACGGCTGCGGCTGCACCTATATGGTTAATAATTTTTTATTTTCAAAACAAGGTTTGTATGTAAAAGGTTAATTAAAAAAACTCCATATAAAAGATGAGTGTGTGAGACAGATGACTGTAAGAAGATTTTCAAAACTTACCGGGTCCAGTTGTATATCTAAATCATTCGTGAGTCCATCTGAACAAAAAAAAAATTCATCAAAATACTGTCCATCCGTTTTCTAAGAGTTCAGTCATAAACACACGGACAGAAGGATTATATGTATAAAGATTTAGTAAAGTACTTCATATACATCGATGTAAAGGTTTCTTATATATATCAATATTTTCATAACATACGTAATCTAAATAAACATAAATAGATCCAGTTGGTCCAATATAAGGGCGTAACTTCAGAACGGCTGCGGTTGCACCTATTTGGTTAATATTTTTTTATTTTCAAAACAAGGTTTGTATGTAAAAGGTTAATTAAAAAAACTCCATATAAAAGATGAGTGTGTGAGACAGATGACTGTAAGAAGATTTTCAAAAATATTGTCAGAATTGACAGACTGACGTTCAGTTTTTCGGTTGCCATTTTATTTAATTACGTAAACATATTGTAAGGGAATATTTGTTCTCATTCAAATCAAATCAAATCAAAAATACTTTATTCAGTTTAGGCCCTAATAAGGCGCTTATGAACGTCAAAACTACCACCGGTTCGGAAAACAACCCAGTCACCGAGAAGAACCGGCAAGAAAATCGATCGGCTACATCTTTTTAACATATATATATATTTCAAATACATTATACGTTACAATACCGTTTTTAGTGGATTATCTTCGTTAGTTCTCACGTTCGAAGCCAGGACATTCAGTTAGTATAGAATATTTGTAATATATTTATTAGTTAATTTATGGGTTGTGCCCTTTTCTGTATAGTTATTTTTAGAAATGTAAATTGGACGTCTTAATTTATTATATTTACCTAAAAAATATTAAACAAATCCAATATTTTATGTAACCATTAAAGTTTATCAATTGAATCTATTTGTGTGCATTACATTAACTATGTTCTTTTTTATTTGGCAACCAAACTTTCAGATTATTACTGCCATTATCGAGTAGTTAATAATATTACAAGTTACAATATAACAAGATGGTGGCACCCTTCTTAGTACTTTCCAGGGTGTTTATGTGGCATCTCAGAATTCATGTTCAGTGGCATTATTTTTTATCCACTTCTGAATAATAACCGAAGTGTATTACGTAAAATGCCATCAATATCACAAAATATAGAGTCAAGTAACAGAAGATTACGAATACATTATAAAAGGCATCATAACAGACAAGATTCCGCCAAAAAACTCAACTATAGTTCAATTACTGTAAAAATTAAAATGCGTATCTCTCTATACCTTTAACCGAGCAATTCTTGTGTTTTTATATTATTACATATTCAGGATCTCGGAAACGGCGTCAGCGATTTCCGTGAAACTAAGTATGTAGGTGGTTTCGGGGACTATAAATCGATGTAACTAGATTTCATTCATAGAAAACTTTTTTTATCTGAGTTTTCAGGCAATTAAAAAATATAGCTAGAATATAAAGGTTAATTTTTTAATTTTTTTTTTGCTATAAAAATGCTAAATTTTGTGAGGCAAACCTAACAGTTTATTTTAATTTAAAAATGTTTTTTAAAGAAACGAGTTCGCTCGGTCGTCCAGGTACTTATATATAATATTATACTTATAATGCTATAGACAACATATAAAGAAGTATAGTCCAAAATAGGTTTGTTTTCTGTTACAAATAATAATACTAGGATATAAATAATAGGATTTACGTGATACGAAGAACATAATATTTTTACGATCAATCAATTAAGCAGCATTAGCTAGAGCCCCCATATCTATTAACCTAAAAGCCTTCAGCGACTAATATATTTCCTTTAGCTAGTGTTGTGATGAGGTGAGAGGCAATAAAGTTACGTACTTATTATTATTTTTGACTCATTAGTTGAAATATATCTAATATAATACTGCATCGATTATTTTAACAAAGAATTATGATGATGTTTTTATTGAAACTAGCTGATGTGAATGTGTTCATATGAATATGTCATAGCCAAATTTCAAGTTTTATCTGGATTACAAGTGATTTTTTAAGTTATACTTCTTTTGGCGCGTTAGGGAAAAATGATGAGAGTAAATTTTTAGGATGCGCCCGCATACTGTCACGACACCCTGAAGTTCACTATAGTCAACTTTTTCTATTGTTAGTGTTGTTTTTTCTAAAAACGTAGAATAAGGCGTAAGATAAAATTTTTGAAAAGATTTTGATCTTGTTACGCCAAAGAAGTATAACTTCTAAAACGTGTACATAAGTACACACAAACTTTTTTTCGTTTTGCCTTTACCAAGGCTTTTTTGGGAATTTGCGTATATCTACTCATTTAAGTTGGCAAAGTTAACAAAGTTGGCATCGACTAATGGTGATAAAATATATCGTGAGGAAACCTACACCGAGAAATGTTCTTCTAGTACCATTGTATGTGGGAAGGTTTAGAACTATGGATTTCTCTAAATGTAAGATCGTCAATATGTCGTGAGCTGGCGTGGTGATTATGCCTATATTTCTTTTAGGAGAAAGTCGATAGCTCTGGGGCTCTCAAAGACTTATTATCATTAAAATTCAACTAGTGGGCAAATTATAAAAATATCTTTGACAAATTATATACCAAAACCTTCCCCATGAATCACTTTATCCACTGGTAAAAACCGCATGAAAATCCTTTTTGTAGTTTTTGAGTTTATTGCGAACAGACAGACAGACGCGGTTGGGGACTTTGTTTTATACTATGTAATGATAGATATTTCAGTTTAATGGTATCTAAGATATATTACTATTTGAAAAAAATAAAACCTGTTAATGAAATTCCCGTTAAAACCAGTTAGTCTATTTCGTAGATAAGCTCGGACGAACAAATGAAGGGTAACAAGTAGACAAAAACTTTAAGAACACGTGTATTGGTTTTCGTGTCATTGTATAATGATATTAACTTAAAAAAAACCCTTTATTTTGATATTATAAACAGATATTGCAATTTTATATATTTGTATAAAATTTATAACCTACAAAAACGAATAGGCAACCATTCTTTACGTAACATTGCTACAATAATATAGAAAATATAGTCAATCGCTGTCGCAGCTATCGGGATGGATTCTAATGGAGTTATTAATAAATACACAATATATGTTCTGCTTGTTTCAACTTAATATATTTTATTCAGTATCGTATAGATAAGGTAAAACATGTTTTGTACCATCTGGCATACGTATTTGTATGTAAATGGTTATCAAGTATATACACGAAGTTTTTAAACACGCGTTCAATAATGGCATTGCAGTGATAGATCATGCACGCACGCCCATAGTTAAACTATGGTTCACATGGTTTGTAACACACTAAATTCGATTGTACAGGAATTTAAAAGAGAATTTTCAATATTACCGGCCTAGATAAATTTTAGACACACTAACCAAAACAACAAGATAAATGATTTTAAAATCGTTTAAAATAAGTAAAATCATTTCAAGTTTGCGATTACAGGCCTGTGATTTTGCATTATATTTATACTGATTCCTGCTCGTGTCGTTTGGAATTAAAGACATGGCTAAAGGTTAATTGAATCCATAAAATAAGTACCATCCATCTATTGATATGTCACTTTATTTGCATTTATTTTTATATTATATTTTTCATATTTTATATTTTTATTTATTGTTTATTATTATCTAATATTATATTACTATTACTGTGAAAACGCTGAAACCACAAATCCTGAAGTAGAAAATACAGTCCTCGGGAATAGTCTAAAGTTGGCTAGTTTTTTGTAACATAAAAATAGCAATATGACAAGGAAACCATAATCTTGAAGAACTTCGTTTTTAACCGGAACGAAAAATTGTAAGGCTAAAAGAGCCCATCAGACTTCGTAACTATATAATAATAATCATAAATACAGTGGTACAACAAAATAATCTCAAGGAGGGTGGATGTCAGGCAGGCGGCCGATCGTAAAAATTTAGTCAAATCATATACCACAACATGACAAACATGTTATACCGACCCTACTTCTGTGGGTTAAGGGTAAGAAGAAGAAAATAAGTACCATCTACGAAAGATCCTGCATCGAATAGCCATATTCCAACTGATATACTAAATAATGACATGGAGCCCCGGAGGATACAGGACAGTAGACGTTTATACCGTATCTGGTTTTTCATTTGGCATGTTGAAGACCACAATAAATACCAAGATAGTCGGTTAAATTCGGTTTCGCATAGCGTTATCTTTGTCCCTCACAGACATTGCACTGTATAACAGAGAGAACGTATAAAATCGAAGCGAACCGATCTTAACCGGACGTCTCACTCTACTCCCCGACGTGACAAATCAAATGTCGGTTACTGTAAACGGTTATTCGTAAAATGTTACCCACAACCTCAGTTTTTTTAATAAGAAGCTTCAGGGTTAATTTATATTGAAAACAGGAAAATATGTACAGTGTTTATTGTTCGTAGAATCTCCTAGGTAACATGCCGTAAAAAGAAAGATTTCAGCCGTCAAAAACCGAATCAAGAAATTTAGATACCGGTACACAAGCTTCTTCGCTATGTAAAATGCCAAACGTCAATTGATTTTCTTTATAACTGTACTATATTATGTAACAAGAGATTAAACATTAAAATTTAAAAGATGGAGTATAGGTAGGTATATGTAGCCCGAATGAATAACTAATTATTTGTTCAAAAACTCTTGTCACATACTTATAATGAGATAGGATTTGTTAGAATAATTAACTCGACAGACAATTTGGAATAATATCCGTATCATTATCATTCGTTAACATTCATAAAGGCTTATTATTCCTTGTTACACGACCTCAACGAATTATATCTATATTTATAAAATAACATTTACAGATGCTTGACCCTGAATAATCAGAGTATAACAAACCGTATTAAAACCAAACAAGGGTATGATGAGGTTTAGGTAAGAATACTTATAAAGAAATAGTGACTCTCTCCATTTGACTTCGCTTTTCGGGATCACTCTGTATATAAATAACTATTTTCAAGTAATCGTTACAGTACTTTCGTCTATATAAGCTGGCAAGTCGATGTCGACTTTTGATAGTACATCTCCATACATACTTATAACAAGAAGTGGCAAAAGTTAAGGACAAACGGTCGCTTTCGTCACTTAGTACTCAAGTTGTTTTTTTTATTTATTTAAGTTTCTCAATACACACTTAATATTATAAGTGAAACAATAACTCTCGTCTGCCGAAATGTCTATTTGTTACATTTACAAAACCGAACCTCTGAATCGATAGCAATGAAATTTAATATCCTGAATAATTATGATAGCTATCATTATAACAGGTGACTGTTTGAACAGTAGCAATATTTCTGGAGGACACTCTGCACTCGATTCCCATTCTAAATCAATTAAAAAATTGGTGCTTAATATTTGACCTAATTATCTAGAAAAATACAAAAATTATACACAATCCTTTATGCGTCTCTGTTAAAGCACAGTGTCAATGACCGTCGGGGGGAATTCTTTTTTTTTTTCTGTTAAAGCACAGTGTCAATGACCGTCGGGTGAATTCTATTTTATTTGAAAGGAAACATGGGAACGTCAGGATCAAAACGAAAGGGTATATTGCCCGTTTTACTATCGAAAGTTATTAACTCCGGGTAGCCCATTGTAGCTTTTGGCCCCGGTCATTGCACTTAGGTTTATTATTTTATTTAAACGTTTGTAGCTACACTTTTGAAAGTCTTAGAACAAACTTTAACTTAGGTTTTCTTGGTTGTTTATTAGTATTTGTTTGCTAGAATACTGCGAGTTTCTAAACAGTCACCTGGTATATGCAAATGTGTGTTTATTTATTTGCTATGTATTCATGGATTTCTAAAATCCAGGTATGACACTTTGAAGCCCGTCGACTAACTATGATTGAAGCGAAGCATGATATATTGAAAGAACATACACCAGCGGCAATCAATTATTGACGTGATGACGTCTTATAAATCGATGAACGCCGGCTGTACGTGCGAATGACGTTCCGCCTGAGCCGAGCGTGCAAGCTAGAGCGCTATCTCTCTTCCACTCCATCCAATGTTTTTATGAGAACGGTGTCCTTACGTGCCCTCTATGAGCATGCACCATCTCGATAATGATAGGCTATGTAAGCTACATAAGAGCACATCAGCGTTGTAGTTAAACAATCGCTGTGGCCCTAATCGGTCAGGAGCATCATGCTTTTACGCCGTAACCATTCAATTTTTTTCATAATTTTGCATACACACAGTCAGGAATACATCAACGGACATAATGTATATTTCATCAATAAAGAAGTATTATTTCTGAGGGATAAGTTAAATCTACATTAACACGAAGAAAGACGCAGGAAAAAGCTAGTACTATTATGTTTTTTGCTATCGCGATAAATACTAATTAGATAATTCATATGGAAACCCGCAGACGATCTCACGGGACTAGGCTAATAAACAGCAAAATGAATACAAAATAAGGTTAATACATTACTGTTAATGAAATGAAAATAAAGTTAAAATACGATGGATACACTTTAAATTTATTAAAAAAACTATAAACTATTTATTAATACGTTACAGACAATGTATACATTTATTTCAATATGATTATGTAACGAATAAATAAAAAAATATTTATTTATGTTGAAAAAATATTCAAGCTAAAACTATTCGTGACCTTTTTGTACAATTTTTTTTATCGTAATAAACCGTTGAAATTTTTAATTTTTTTAGAACTTGTTATCTCGCGACCCTTGTTTACTTTTAAAATAATTTACATTTTGTTATAGAGACATAAACCTTATTATTTTTAATTGGCTTATTAGCAAAATTGCTACAACAAAAGAAATATAATTTTATTTTAACATTTCAGCATCATTACGAAACATGACAATAGTTTCTTAGTGTACAATATATTACTCAAAATACGTATTATGATTTACAGGTATAGAAGCTTTTATTTAGCTTACACTGCTTGTTAATTTTTTTGGTTAAATCTAACAGGCATAGTTAGAACCGGTTCCTTCAGAACTACGGCTTTACAATTTTGCATGCTATTTCAGTCCTGATTACAGTACACGAAAACCGAATAATAATAAATGGATATATGAAAAATGCCGCTATATACATTATATTATTGAATAAAAGTTTGTTTATAAATTATTACTTTTTTATTATTATTTATTTAGTTTTAATTTTATTACGCAGTGATTACTTAATTTATTAATACAATAAGATAAGAGTAATTTCAATATAGTTTTGTTAGTTATTTAAAAATATTAAATTTTATACATATACTATTAATTAAACTTTATAATTAAATGTATTATTATGTCCTGAGTATAAGTTTTCAACTTTAGCTCTCATGTTAGTAATATACAATATCGATACGATGGGACTGGGATGTTTTTGTGGACCTAAGTTCCTAAATTATATAAAGATTACAAAAGAAAAATGTGTCAAGGTTCAGTCAACTTATGCTTTGAACCCGTTCGCAGCATCACCTACCAGGTCCAATTAAGATAACAAATAACCTACATATATTGCCAATAAATGTCTTCCCAGTACGTTGTCCCAGTAACTTCTGTCTCAATAAGCCTACAACCCGTTCGTAACATCATCTACCGGGTTCAATTAAAATAAAAACTAACCTACGTATATTGGCAGTAATGTAAAAAAAGCTTGAGAGGTCCATGGACCTCCAGTTGGAACGTAGTTCCTTTCCCTTTTTTGTAGGCGTTTACTATACGCTCAGTATAGTTTACATTATAAAATATCAAGTTGATAGAGTTAAATTGTAATTTAAACGTTAAAATATATTCATAAAATAAATAATTATAAATTAAACACTGAATGACATCATAACTATTTTCAACTTGAATTAAAACTTTTTCACACTACATTGTATTAAAGAAAAACATAAATATTAAAAAGATATGAGCAACATGTGTCATCTGTCACTTGCCTGTGACTATTTGTCTAAGAGCTAGGCAACGGTTTCGACAGCGAATTGGCTGCCGGTAAACCTTTACAGGCAAAAATATTGAACTTTATATAATTTTAGAATGTTTTGTTTTTCACTAACTTTTAAACGCTACTAAAACGTGAATTTATTATTGCCAGACATTTTTGATATTAACAATAATGTGCCCGATGCAATTTTTTGTAAATAAAGAAGTATGTTCAAACCATGTTAAGATATCTGTAATTTTATTGAAGTTATATTTCTTTTGGCGCGTTAGGGAAAAATGATGAGAGTAAATTTTTACGATGAACGCGCACACCGTAACAAAAAAATGATGAGAGTAAATTTTTACGTTGCGCGCACACACCGTCACGAAAAACCGACACCCTGAAGTTAGCTATAGTCAACATTTTGTTTCTTTGTATTTGTTGTTTGTATTTCTTTATATTAAAACTTTCATTGTATTAAATACCTTTTTTTTATTGTTAGTGTCGTTTTTTCTACAAACGTAGAATAAGGCGCAAGATAAAATTTTTGAAAAGATTTTTACTTGTTACGCCAAAGAAGTATAACTTCTAATGCGTGTACATAAGTACACACACACACTTTTTTTTAATATTATTTTATTTCAACATAAAAAAGGGTAAATTAAAAATATAATGTATTTTTTTATGTCATAGGAGGCAAACGGACAGGTGGGTCACCTGGTGTTAAGTAATAACTACCGTCCATAGACACTTGCAACACCAGGAGAGTCGTAAGTGCCTTGCCAACCTGTGTTGGAGGGGGAGGAAGCGGAAGGGGAGAGGAGGAAGGGGAAGAGAGGTGGGCCTCTCCGGTGCTCTCACTAATCGAACGAAACGCACTAATGCAAGCATTGTTACTTCCCGTCGGCTTTTTGTTAGAGGGTGGTACTACCCCGGGCGAGCCGACCCATTCATCCTGAAACCAGTAATAGCTTCAGCGTGGCTCTACCCCCTACCAAAACCTATGTATAGAATAACTTAGTTATAACTCTAGCTTAGCGCAACACTGGCTGTATAATAAAGATAGCCATAATTGTGGAAGAGCCTGGTTAACAAAATGAAATATGTTCTTTGCAAGGGAAAAAATAAAATGGTTTGAAATGAATTATTTTGTTTATAAAGAATATCACCAGGCACATTATTGTCAATAACAAAATTGTCTGGCAGTGAAAAATTCATGTTTTTAATAACGTATAAACGTTAAACTTATAAAAGTTACTGACAAAAAATGTTCCTTAAATTATTTATAAATCAAAATGTTGATCTGTAAAGGTGTAATTCGCATTAAAAAATACAACGTTAACCGGCTACCAGGTATCCTGAATCGTGTTTGGAAGGGCATAATATATCTTCATATTAAAGAACCAACTTTTCTCAAATTCTCGTTCTTCCAACGTTGCTGGCTCTTATACTAAGGTGTCGCAAAAAAGTCTAGTTACATTAACTAATTTCTTTTCTTTCGTTATCCTGGAGAACCCCTTGCGTTTTATGGGTCAAAAAGTATCCTAAATGTAACCTTGTAATGTACAGATTTGGCTTTGTTACAGTTTTATTATAGTATAGATAAATAAATAAATCTTGTCACCTTTGTTTAGCAAACATTTTTTTATACAATGAAATAAATGTAACAACATAAGTGACAGTTTCGTCTACATAAATGTTTCATACGTGGTCGATAATTACGTACAGAAATGTCATGTAGGCGTAGCTCAGTTGTAACGTACGGGGCTTTATATGTTTCGACGGAGCTGACGGTTCGAATCACGGTGGTTTTTTTTTTGTTTTTTTTTTTGAAGTAGCATATGGAAATATAGCTTAATTTTTTAGCTAATCTGTCTGCTATATATAGCACAAAGAAAATTTACCAAAATTCGTCAAGAATATCATGAACTACATTTTTTTTACTTTCGTCCGTTATCCTGGAGAATCCCTTGTGTTTTATGAGATAAAAAGTATCCTAGATGTAACCTTGTAATATTGGTTATTACTGTGCCAAATTTCGTCTAAATTGGTTCAGTACTTTCAGAGTAATACGTGTTTAAAGGGACAGACAAACAGGCAGATCCTGGAGAATCCCTTGCGTTTTATGGGAAAAAAAATATCCTAAATGTAATCTCGTAACATTAGTTATCACTGTGCCAAGTTTCGTCAAAATCGGTTCAGTACTTTCAGAGTGATGCGCGTTCACAGGGACAGACAGACAGACAGACAGACAAAAATTTTAAAAGGGTTATTTTTGGCTTCTATATCGACAACAAAGCCTACCCCCATCAAAATTTTCAAAAAATATTTAATGTACAGATTTGACCCTGCTACAGTTTTATTATAATATAGATAGATATATGTACTAGCAGGCCTGGTGGACGTTGTCCCGCCCTGATAATAGAAAAAAAACCTGGACAAATTATATACCTAAACCTTCCTTATGAATCACTTTATCTACTGGTAAAAACCGTATGAAAATTCGTTCAGTAGTTTTTGAGTTTATCGCGAACAGACAGACAGACAAGGCAGAAAACTTTTTCTTATAATATGTAGTGATTCTTGTTTTTTTTTACTTCTAACTACTCACAAATGTAACTATTAGTTACAGGAACGCAACGTTAGTGTAACCAAAGCTGTAATTAATTACAATTATAATCTTCTGATATATTGTGTTACTATTGTAAATCCATATTTCATAAATAAATCATGTAACATCAGTTGAACTACGTGTATCTTTTATGGCATTAAAAAAATTACAGTTCAATTATTTTTCTAGACATAACATGCCGTTTGAATTATATTAACTTCTATTCGTCCCAACGTAACGAACGAGAAACTAAATTAATAAAAGAATGCCAGATGATAATAAAGTTCCACTATATTGCTTTGTAATGAGGCTAAGTTAATGGTATCTCTTTGTGTTGCTATCTCCTTGTTCAAACATATTTGTAACATTTTCAATTCCCATTTTGTTTAAAGTGTGCTTTGTAAGAGTTTAATTACGCATCTGGATTGGGGACTGCTGAGTGAGCTTTTTGATAATGCTAACTTTAATGAATAAGTATTTTATTGTCTTATAGATTAAACTATCTCCCGCCCGCGACTTCGGCCGCGTTAAATAGTTACTTTGGGCTAACGCTAATTTTGACACGTGACGTCGTTTACGTAGGTGAAAATATTTTTAAATCATACATACATTAACCCCGATTTTGAAACGTTTCTTATTGGTACTCCGCTTCTATTGGTTTTAGCGTGATAATATACAGCCTATAGCTTTCCCCGAATTTTGACACGTGACGTCGTTTACGTAGGTGAAAATATTTTTAAATCATACATACATTAACCCCGATTTTGAAACGTTTCTTATTGGTACTCCGCTTCTATTGGTTTTAGCGTGATAATATACAGCCTATAGCTTTCCCCGATAAATGAACTATCTAAAACAGAAAAAAAAATTTAAATAGGAACGGTAGTTTCTGAGATTAGCGCGTTAAAGCAAACTAAGTCTTCAGCTTTATTATATCAAATACAAGCATGCCCGGCAGATGTTAGAAAAATATAGAAAAATCCTTGACAAATTGACAAATATACTAAAACGTTTCTCATGAATCACCCTATCCACTGATGAAAACCGCATTAAAATCCTTTCGGTAGTCTTTGAGTTTATCGCGAACAGACAGACAGAGAGATGCGGTAGGGGACTTTGTTTTATACTATGTAATGATATATGTATAGATAGTATAGATTTAAGTTAAGGTTCGAAAACCTTCACATCCTATATTGAGTAGCGATAGAATTTTAAACTATAAGAGAATAAATCGGTCAAGGGGTATTTGAGTATAGCGATACACCAATTGGTAATTGAGAACTCTCTCTTCTTACCCTTATCCCACATAAGTAGGGTCGGTACAACATGTTTCTCATGTTGTGGTATATGATTTGGCTAAATTTTACGATCGGCCGCCTGCCTGTCATCAACCCTCCTTGGGATTATTTTGTTGTACCACTGTATTTGTGATTATTATTATATAGTTGCGTAGTCTGATGGGCTCCTTTAGCCTTACAATTGTTTGTTCCGGTTAAAAACGAAGTTCTTCGATGGACGTTAATTCGGCGATGGTGGTCCTTCGACTTTCAAATATATACCATTTCCATGAACAATTGCAATTACAAGCCTTTCAGTTTTCCAATTCGAGAAACCTCATTTCTACTTCTGTAAAACAATTGAAAACTTTTTCTTCATGTGATAATATAGATCTTAAGAAACATTAAAAATGTGCCTGGAGATACATCTTACATATCTTGTTAATCTTAAACAATACGAGCCTTATTTTTGAAGTGTATTTTGTATTTAGATATGTTTATTATACTTATAAAGTTGGAGATTGTTTCTTTGAAAGTCATAGATATATACAAATAACACCATTATATAAGCAATCTACAAGGTTTTAGGAATATTGGAGCCTTCACTAAAATATTAATTCCACGAAATCTTTGAATTGATTTGAGAACATGAGTCACTTTTAACATTCACTTTTAGTACTTATAAAAGATATTATTTATTACTTTAGTTTAATAATGTTGATAGAATACTTTTGATTAGATTCATCATATTTTGATGATTTTTTATCGATTATTAAACGTAGTTACTTATTTTTCTACGTTTATATGATTTGGTTTTACTGCCTTAATATATTTTTTTGTTTTCTAATAACCTAAATAGCTCATAAATCCAAACTTAAAAACCATAAGAATCTATATAAGCACCACTTCAGCTTATTAGAGTCAAGTCCAAAAATAGTCATTTTTAATGTGGTTGTCATAAAAATTTACCTTACAAAATGCATGTAGTGTTGATATGTTGACATTTTGATAGATAATTTAATAATCTCTATTATAATCTCACGTAAATAAGGGCATGTTTACCGGCATTGTGACTAGTGGAAAATATCTTAAGTTATTTGTGCGATTAATAACATCACTATAATTGCATAATAATCTGGTTGTATGGATCTAAATCATTCATAAATTTACAGTCATAGTAAATAGTAATCATAGTATCATCATCATCGATCAATATCTTCTATTATATTGGAAGATTGTTCTAAAATTCTTACCGATCCGCCCGATGATATAACGGCAGCGAACGATCAGTACCAGCCTGTCTCTCCAAACAGAGAGTGTTCACGCCCACATCCGCGTAACCACAGATCACGCGGCCGAGGTCTGGAGGTAAATTTCGCTCCCGCACACCACAATAGGCCCCCCTCGGCAGTGGCTCAAGCCCAGGTCCGTTCCCTCGGCGTGGAGCCCTTGAGTACGCTGCTCGCGCGATTCAATGACACAAAATCTTACATCACTGCAACAATGTTGACATTTTGATAGATAATTTAATAATCTCTATTATAATCTCACGTAAATAAGGACATGTTTACCGGCATTGTGACTTGTGGAAAATAATATTTGTGGGGTTAATAACATCACTAAAATTGCATAATAATCTGGTTGTATACATATAAATCATTCATATATTTACAGTCATAGTAAATAGTAATCATAGTATCATCATCATCGATCAATATATTCTATTATATTGGGAGATTGTTCTAAAATTTTTACCGATGATATAACGGCAGCGAACGATCAGTACCAGCCTGTCTCTCCAAATAGAGAGTGTTCACGCCCACATCCGCGTAACCACATATCACGCCGCCGCGGTATGGAGGTAAATTTCGCTCCCGCACACCAGAATAGGCAGGCAAATAAAATCAGCTGAGTGCCTTAAGCGCTCGCCTTAGTAGTCCGGTGAAGCTGTTAATAGCTAGCTAGCTAGGTCAATAGCGTAATCAGTTCGAGAAAAAAAATGTTCTAAAAATACCTGGATATTACAATGGTTTAAGCCACTGTTACCTATCGAGTGGTTGTTTTAGATTCGAACTCAATACAGAATAATTATTTGTATGAAGCATAATTTATTAGTCTGAATTAGATTGTCATTTGCGGCCATTAATTGTTTAAGCAATGTAAAAAACACATTAAGCCATATTCTTCAATTTTATCCTTTATGCAGGCTTTATAATACTATTAGTGTGTGTGTTTTTTTTTAACATTGACGCCACACAATAGATCGTAACGTAGAATCGGATCATTCGACCGCTGTCAGGGCAAGGATTTCAATGAAAAGCTCTAGTCTTTAGAATCAATTATAACGATGAATATGTAGAAATTATTTGATCCTACGACAGAACCATTATTAATGTTTTATTTGAAAGTGGTAAATCATCACTTACATATAGATATACCTACATATGAGTGGATTGGTTGTTTGGTTACTAGTACAAACTATACCTATTTTACAATTAAATGACTTTGTGAAATTACATTATGATATTTATGAATTAATATTAATCCTTAAATGCATATTGTTACCAATTGTCTACGTTCCACTTCCACATAATTTTAATCAAAAATCTAAGTGTATTTATTATACGTTACCGAAAGCATGTTACCTTTGAAAATACCTTATGTATAAAAGAAAAAGTTGACATTGCTTTTGCGAGCAACTTACATTTTTTTGTTGTTGTTTTAAAATGAATTTAAAAATATTCACAAAACAAAAATTTTGCGAACATTATTAGGTGGTAGAGCCACGCTGAAGCTATTACTGGTTTCAGCATGAATGGGTCGGTTCGCCCGGGTAAGTACCACCCTCTCACAACAACAACGACATGAATTAACAGTGCTTGCTTGTATTGTTGCGTTTCGTTCGGTCAGTGAGAGCGCCTGAGGCCACCCTGCCCTGCCTCCCCTCCCCTCCCCCTCATTCCCCCAAACACAGGCTGGCAACGCACTTGCGACTCCCCTAATGTTGCTAGTGTCTATGGACGGCAGTGGTCACTTAACATCAGGTGACCTACCTGTTGTCTTGACTCCTATGACATTAAAAAAAATTATATGTATCACTACACTACATTTCTAAAAGAGCTAAATCCTATTTTATTCATTCATATAACATGTTTAATCCAGATATCCAGGTTTTATACACCGAGAACGAAGTTCAAACTTACTAAACCCGTGTTCTGGAATATTGTAGCATTATAAATTGAATTGTTTAGTTAATATACGGAAGTTAAGTTATTTCTAAACAATAGCACGAAATAGAAATATCTAGTTGACACAATTCCCGTATAAGGATTTAGTAGCCACGATATTACAGTAACACGACTTTACTACGGTGAATACACTTGAATATGATACCATGATATATACTAATCTTATAAATGTAAAAGTATTTTTTTATTTTCTCGAATGCCCTAATTACTGAAACTACCAATCAGTGTTATGATTACACTAAAGGGTCGGGTGGGGCTTTTGTACAATTACAAATTGAAATAAAACATGTTATTACAATAACGTAACTTGAAATTAATATTTGCTAAGTCTAAATCTGAGGAATTGCTTTTAGTTTTGATTAAGTGCCTTACCCTTTCACGTACTGAATACTCTAGTACTTCATATTTCCTTTAGATTTGCTGGTTGTAAAGAGCTCTATTCACAATATTATAATTTGTTTTATTTTACAATACAATTTTTTGTATTATACAATTGATTGAAAAAAGTGAATGCGGCCGAGCGGATCATACAGACCTATAATTAATAAAGTTATAACAAAGTAATTATTAGTTAGGTTGATTTCCTGAACCCGTTAAATGGAACAATTGCCATTAAAAACAAAACACAACAAAGAAATCCGGAGGATTTCTTATAATTATGCCATACATGAATAATAATATTAATATAGAATATATCGTCCTTTATGAGACGTATTCACGTACAACAAACGACCGTGTCCATGACACAGTCACACCACATTTTTGTTTATATTTTAGGAGCAGGTGGTTCTTATAGACACTAATAACACCAGGGAAGTCGCAAGTATGTTGACAGCCTGTGTTCGTGGAAGGGGGGAGGAGAAGGAGGAGGGGGAGAGGGGAGGTGGACCTCCGGCGCTCTAACTGATCGAACGAAACGCAACAATGCAAGCACTGTTACTTCACGTCGGTTTTCTGCGAGAGGGTGGTACTACCCCAGGCGGGCCG
>MU159694.1:69972-103332 GCA_015888305.1 Antheraea pernyi
AACGAAACGCAACAATGCAAGCACTGTTACTTCACGTCGGTTTTCTATGAGAGGGTGGTAGTACCCCGGGCGAGCCGACCCATTCATGCTGAAACCAGTAATAGCTTCAGCGTGGCCCTACCACCTCTCTCCCTTTATATTGTCAATTCAAAATTATCTCCTTGCGAAAACAACTAGTATGGATAAAAAAATAAATATATAAAACTATTTCAACAAAAATAACGTTACTGACAAATACTAAATCGTATTGTTATAACTAAATAAAATACATTACTGGAAATGCTTTAACAGCTCAAAGTAATGAAGACCTATGAAAACAAAAGCTACCTGTGTTATTCCCAGGTCTTTGAAGAGTAGCCGATTTTTATTAGGTTTGTTTCCAAGTAATCGTGTTTAGTTGCGAGCTAACAATCCGTAACGTACAGCGGTAGATAAAGCAGGGTAAAATAGCATTATGTTATCAATAAAAACAAAAAAAAACCTTTTCACGATATCGAGGTCGTGACCTCGTACTAGGCGATAACTGTTTTGTTTTTCCTAATCCATTTTTTATGAAGAGAGTGAAGTCGTAATTCCTAAAGCCTCAGTTTATGTTAATATATTAAATAGTAATTATTTATATGAATGTAGTTGTTACTTGCGACTCCGTCCGCGTTGAATTTTGCAAAAATATTTTTTGTTCAGTACAAAAGTTCGTGTGGTACGCGATGAGTTGTTCTTTAAAATAAAAGTAACCTAAGTTACTCATTATAATATCAGTTACCTGCCTGTGAAAGCGTTAAAATAGATATAATTTATTTTCTTAATGTTCTTATTTAAATTTATAATTCATTTTTGAAGTAAAACTTCTTTACGCGCGACTAGGAGGTAACTGGACGATATTGCAACGGAAGTCCGTTACGGCAGTATGGCGTCACGTTTCTGTACCATTCGGTTTTTAAATATTTTTCATTTTGTCAATGAATAGTATTACTAAATTGAATAATAATAAAAATAATACAATAGAATTAATTATATGCACGACCGTGCTGCCATCTGGTTTCAATAGTAAGCAAAAAATTAAATCAAACCTTCAATCAAATCAGCTACTCTTAAAACGTCAAATAAGTTTTACTCCAATCGCGTGTCATAGTTACACGCACTCATTTTTTTAAAGAATTGTTGAATTCATCGTAAATCATTTGACGTTGAACTTTAATCATGAATAAAATAACAAAACATAAAGGAACTCTAACAAAAAATATAGTTTTAGAGTGAATGTTTTTTTGGTAGGACTTTCAAATTGCGATCGGTAGCTTTTTTGTGTGAAGAAAAATGGTGGGGGTAAGCACTGTGTCGAGCAGAGTGTTGGGAACACCGGTTCTCGCCCTCGCGCGATACAGTGACACAAAATCTTACATCACTGCGACAACATTACACATATCACCTCCACACACGTGCACGCATAACGCTTACACATGCAAGTGGAAGGGTTTTATTTTTTCCCTTATCAAACTGAAATAGTTTAGAATATTATCCGATACGAAATATATATAAGAGTTGTTGAGAAATGTATGCTTGATACACATATTTTTTTCATATATGTATGAATAGTTAGCTTAGCTTAGGCTAGCTCAGATAGGTCGCGAATTGCATGTATCAGGCAACAGCCAAAGCCGAGGTGTGCCGTGCACCCTTGAGCTAGTTGTCAAAATAAAATCGGCTGAGTGCCCTAAGCGCTCGCCTTAGTAGTCCGGTGAAGCTGTTAAGACCTTGCTTGGTCAATAGCGTAGTCAGTTCGAAAAAAAAAACCGGTTCTCGTCCTATCATCAAAGTTAAGTAACGTTGGGCGTGGTCAATTTATAAATGGGTGATCATCTGGAAACTCCGCGTTTTCTGCAACACAAATGTTTTACCTTTATCGTGTGTCTTTACGAGACACCCTGTTTTTTTTGCCCACCCTAATATACGTAAGTATGTTTTGAGAATAGGTTAATACAATTTAATAAATTAATTAATATAATACATACAGTAGGTACAGGCTAAAAATCTTCACTTCCGATCTATGTAAACTATATTACCGATTTTTCGGATAATAAATTCAAGCACCATGTCAAACAGCTTTTACTGTCAAAAGGTTATTATAGGGTGGAGCATTAAGTAAACGATAGTGATTTATGGAAATAACTTCGTCTCTGTACAGCAACTGAGAATATTTTTGTAACAAATTAGTGTAAACATTTACTTGTCTTATTAAAAGAATGTATATCTATACTCAACAATATGACCAGATCAAATTCACGGTCCCTTTTCGACAGTTGATGTATTTTCTGAACCAACAATTCTGTTTTAATGTTTATAATTGCCTTTACATTATGTAATAAAGTATTTTAAACGTTACCATTTTTAAGTCCATAATTAATGGCCTTTTTTAAATTCACCAACAGTTGATATATTAATTTTTATTTGACTTAGAATAATTGAAACTGTCGTGCCACAACGGACGAATGAAAAAGTACTAGTTAGTGTGTATAATATGTATTTAACTCTAGTAATAATTTATTAAAAATTTAGATTCAATAATACTTTCAGAAAAAATATGAAAACTTATAATATACGAGTTATCTTTACGACTATTGTTTCGGAGTTAGACATTATTTTACAGTTTTTGGCACGAATTCGCCACCGTCTCCCCCGGTTGGGAATTAATAGCATTCTGCCTTTGACATTTTACTCATAACTTTGCCTGTGTTGACGTAGGTGTCCCCATGTTTTTTTCAGTTTTGACGTAATTTGTAGCAAACGGAATTCCAACACATAATAATTGTATTGGAATAATTGACATATTGTCAGTGTATCTTCTTAATTCTTCTAAGCTTATTGGTATATGGTTTAATTGATAGCGTATTCGAACACAGCGATGGACTTTGGTCTTTCAGGTAGGTATGTTTTTGTAGGTGGTAGAGCCACGCTGAAGCTATTACTAGTTTCAACATGAATAGGTCGGCTCGCCCGGGGTACTACCACCCTCTCACAAAAAACCGACATGAAGTACCAATGCTTACATCGCTGCGTTTCGTTCGGTCAGTAAGAGCGACAGAGGCCCACCTCCCTTCCTCTTCCTCCTTTTCCCGTCGCCTTTCCTTCCCCCCTCCCCTCCAACACAGGCTGGCTACGCACTTGCGACTCCCCTGATCTTGCAAGTGTCTATGGACGGTGGTGATTACTTAATATCAGGAGACCCACCTGTCCGTTTGCCACCTATGATATAAAATAAGGCGTAGGTTTGAATCCTAGCAACTGAGTCGGAGCTTTCGATGAAGGAAACGTCGTGGTGGAACTATAGCGAGGTGGTAGGGTTGTTTCTAATATATTGTCAAGCATCTGTTGGTGTGTTCCGGCAGCTGCAGTTCTCTCTAGGTTTAACGTGTTTACCATTTTAGATCACGCCGTCATCTCACATCAGACGATATTGTACTCAAATGCTATAAGCCATTAGAAATAAAGTTGAGAAATATTTCATTGATTTAATGAAGTCGTAAGAAAGAATTTTTAGACGCTTACATTGTTAAAGCTGGTTAAACCGTATGAGGTACATAAAAATAATGAAATTTATCCAGTACTGTTTGTATGATGGGCGCAGAAGGTCAGACCTGTGTAATTGTTTTTACTTATTATAGTGCATTACTCATCTCAGGGTTCCCATCAGTCACATTTAAGTGTCATTCCTCTTATACACTTAGTGCATTACGGTCTTGGACCACATCATAACACTAATCTTGAGATTTATTGATTCAATGTTCCACAATGGAGCTATATATTTGATTAGCTGGTGACCCGTAAATTTGGTTCCATGAAAATATTGTTTTATTTTATAATTTTTTTGTAATTATTTTAATAATATCTTTAATATTAATTAACCACCGTAGCTTATTTTTGATTATAAATTACGCATATATAATACTGTCCTTACTGCCTATGTCCTATAGAAAATCATAAAGATTTCTAGCGTATATAATATTAATGAAAATCATCTTTGTTCTAGTAAAAATCAGTTCAGTTATGGCCTATAAAAACAACAGATACTTTAATACTATTTGAACGTATATACATACATACACGAAGGAAATTATAGTTATATAATCATACTAGATTGATGGTAAGACATTTTATAGCATAAACTTATTCAGTTACTTTCAGTCACATTATTCTTCAGCAATAGCACTTAAGATCCACTACTCTTTGTAAACTTAAATAATATTAGTTATAAACGTGGTCAACCAATAGAAGATAATTCAATTAACAATAAACTTGATAAAGTTTTCAACTGTAATAACACAGGTAAACAACGTTATGTGGAATAAACACATCCACACGAAGATTGATAAATGTTTATTGAACGATTACACGCAGAAGTGTCCACCTCTGCATGTCATGTCTATCAGTAATGATACTTTAATGGGTTAAGTCATCGTGCCTTCGGAGCTAGTTAATGGAATTCCCGTCTTGCTAACTTTATTACAATGGGTCAAGGGGTTAAATGGACGATCTACGTTATGATGAGCTGCGGGTGAAATGTTCTTACATTATATCATAGTGATATGGAATTTTTAGGTCCTGATTGAAGTCGCCGTTTTCTATGGTTTAATAATGTAAAATAGACATTTTGTTTGTTGTTTTATATTATTTATAATTTGCATATAAATAAAACATATTATAAATGACCAAAATTAACTGATTTAATTTCTGTAATATCTAAAATAAATAAAGAGAGACAGACAGAATGTCACTTGGAAGGGACGTAACGATTTTCCCTTATGTGACGATTTCTACTTTAACTTCTACCTCGCGTCACGTTAAGTCTCAGGGTTCCCATCAGTCACATTTAAGTGTCATTCCTCTTATACACTTAGTGCATTACGGTCTTGGACCACATCATAACACTAATCTTGAGATTTATTGATTCAATGTTCCACAATGGAGCTATATATTTGATTAGCTGGTGAACCGTGAATTTGGCTCCATGAAAATATTGTTTTATTTTATAAATTTTTTGTAATTATTTTAATAATATCTTTAATATTAATTAACCACCGTAGCTTATTTCTGATTATAAATTACGCATATATAATACTGTCCTTACTGCCTATGTCCTATAGAAAATCATAAAGATTTCTAGCGTATATAATATTAATGAAAATCATCTTTGTTCTAGTAAAAATCAGTTCAGTTATGGCCTATAAAAACAACAGATACTTTAATACTATTTGAACGTATATACATACATACACGAAGGAAATTATAGTTATATAATCATACTAGATTGATGGTAAGACATTTTATAGCATAAACTTATTCAGTTACTTTCAGTCACATTATTCTTCAGCAATAGCACTTAAGATCCACTACTCTTTGTAAACTTAAATAATATTAGTTATAAACGTGGTCAACCAATAGCAGATAATTCAATTAACAAACTTGATAAAGTTTTCAACTGTAATAACACAGGTAAACAACGTTATGTGGAATAAACATATCAACACGAAGATTGATAAATGTTTATTGAACGATTACACGCAGAAGTGTCCACCTCTGCATGTCATGTCTATCAGTAATGATACTTTAATGGGTTAAGTCATCGTGCCTTCGGAGCTAGTTAATGGAATTCCCGTCTTGCTAACTTTATTACAATGGGTCAAGGGTTTAAATGGACGATCTACGTTATGATGAGCTGCGGGTGAAATGTTCTTACATTATATCATAGTGATATGGAATTTTTAGGTCCTGATTGAAGTCGCCGTTTTCTATGGTTTAATAATGTAAAATAGACATTTTGTTTGTTGTTTTATATTATTTATAATTTGCATATAAATAAAACATATTATAAATGACCAAAATTAACTGATTTAATTTCTGTGAATTAAAAAGCATACATTACCGTATTTATTTTTATACAAGACTTCACTAGAGTATATTTAGGCGAGGCACAAACTCTTTAGCTTCAATTCCATACTAAAAGAGGTAGCTAGGATAGTCTAAGCACGCACATAGAATAAATTTGACTTGTTTGCTAAGATGAATTCTTTTAGAAGGACATATATATAAAAAGGTTTATTAGGTTAGGTTAGGTTTAGGCTAAAGATTGCGTCAAGCAGGATTCAAAGATTTAAAGAGCTAACAGAAGGAGCTGACCGACGACCGCACCAAGTAGTGACGCTTGGCTGTCAATCAAAATGCGACGATGCTTGGTTCTAATTATTGAAGAAAAGTTGCACGAAGAGTTAAGAGAAAACATTCAATACTCGTTCATTTGGAATTGTTTGCACTTGACAAGAGTGCGGTAGAAATGTATATTCTTTTTAAATGAACGTGCGGAGTGCAGAGAAAATTGTTAATTCTGGACTCCTTTTATCTTTCTTTACCACCGACATCATAAGGTCTAGGCGACAGATCAAGCTACTAAATTATATATGTTGTGACTTTACAAACATACATTACCCATTAATATGATACATTGCAAAAAAAATTATACACATTTGATGGACTAATTTGATGCGCTAACGAGTGTACAGTATACTTATTCTGACATTATATTATTACAAATTGCTACAAAATGTATTTGTAAATTATCTATCTACATATATAAACAAAAATGAAGTATCTGTTTGTAATGTCAAAATAACAGTATTTACCAAATTGATATGAAAGTATACACGATACCTTATAATTAAAAATATGGGGTTGAATAGATTTTGAAGGGTTGGGTCCGATACGGTTGTTTCGATTTTGACGGGTTGGATCCGAAACGGTTGGATCGATTTTGACGGATCGGGTCGCTGACAGATACCTACAGTTATAAAAGTAACTCAGATTGCTTTTATTTCATAAAAAGAAAAATTAAGGTTCCGCAAAAATATGGTAGGCTAAAGATGCAGTGCTTAGAACCAAGCGCACGCCCGCACATTTTTTACTGTAATATTTTTTTGTCCTAAATTCCGCGTTGTCTAATTCGCGGATAACAGTCATTTTTATAAATATTTTTATAGCTATGTACGTATCAGTGGGAAAATACTATTGATAAATATTGAACTATTGTACATGTACAATCAGGGTTATCACACAAAATGCCCTTGTGCCCAGTTGTGTTATTATTATTTCTGTGTGTGATCACGATTATTGCGCCGAACTGGTTAACTTATTTTGGAAAACAATGGGTTCCGCGCAAATATAATGGGTAAACTAAAAAGGCTATGTCCAGTATAACGTGCGCCCACATGCACATTTATATAAACAATTCTTTAATCGCTAAATAAATAACTTTAGCCTTAGTCACTCTCTAAAGTAGTAGATACCTGCCAGTGAAAGTCCCGTCAAAATCTATCCAACCGTTTCGCAGATTAGCCAAACAGAAACAAACGTACAAACGAACATTTCAAAATATGCTTATTTTTTGTAGTGAAACTTCTTATTTTTTCGAAATTCTGATCGGCGACCTTTTATGTGACTAAAAATGGTGAGGGTAAACGCTGTGTTGTGTAGAGTGTTGAAATCAGCGGTTGCCGTCCGATCATCGAAGTTAGGCAACGTTGGACGTGGTTAATACTGTGTGGACCTATAAACACCGCGTAGGAATGACTTTTTGTTGTATTTTAATTTTTTTTAATGTTTCCCTATGACACAAAGGTTTTACGTTTATTGCGTGTCTTTACGAAACACCTGTATTTTTGGCTTAATTTAGTACCTTATTATATTATATTCAATTATACTATTAGAAAAAACAATGAAGTGGTATAACATAATCAGTATGGAAAGTGCTACCACCAGCCATTGTCGTCACTTCAAAACATATTTGTAACTTTATTCGATTAGGAGTTATTTTTAGAACAAACAAAGTGATAGCGTATACAACGACCTTTTCAGCATGACCGGATGATTGAACAAATACGATTAAAATTTATAACAGAACATTCAATATAGTAATTAATACCGATAGGAAAATATTGATTAATTTCATTGTAATTAATACGTGTTTCATATAAACACAACGATCTCTCGGAGCTCTATTTGCGATTACTTCTCTTCATAAATACGATCAATTTGCTGAATTGGTTTCCCAGCCGACGAAATTTGCAGACAATTTCATAAAGTAAAGCCGCTTGTTTATTTCTGATATAACTTCGGACGTTGTATTATATATGTAAATTTATATTCTGGATATGTTTTGGTAAAATATTAATCAAGTGAAAAAGAACACTGATAAAAGATTGTTTATACAGAATGTAGGTATACTTTTGTACTCCATCGTAGTATGTAAACGTGGTTTGGAATTCTGATATGAACCTGATCTCTTTTTTTTATGTCATAGGTGGCAAACGAACATGTTAAGTGATCACCACCGTCCATGGACACTAACAACACCAGAGGAGTCCCAAGTTGCCACCCTTGGGAGGAAGGGTTAGGTTAGGAGAGGGAGAGGAGAGAGGAGAGGGGACGGGAGGTAGGCCTCCGGCTCTCTCACTGACCGAACGAAATGCAACAATGCAAGCACTGTTACTTCACGTCGGTTTTCTATGAGAGGGTGGTACTACCCCGGGTGAGCCGACCCATTCATGCTGAAACCAGTAATAGTTTCAGCGTGACTCTACTACCATCTATCTCTCCTATATTATAGTAATAGTAGTATTAGATAGGTGTGACGTCATCATTCATAATGTGACTCAAGGTGAAGTCATGATTTGGCGATCGTATGAACAACGGCCTCATGAAGCGTCACAATTTTAATTAATCTAAACTAGACTATAAGGCAATTTCGTACAGATGTTTCGAAGATCCAAGAGAGAACGATCCTCGTTCTTTTTTTTCCAAATAACTAACGCTATTCGCCGGAAGTGCTCCACAGAGTTGGTGGCGAGCACGCAAGGCACTCAGTCGAATGTTCCTTTTATGCTACGCCTTTTAAATCCTTTAACTCGGTTCGTGTCGATTCATTTTAGCCGAAGATAAAGCCTTTGGGCCAACAATTTTTTAGATAAAAAATCAATATTAACTCTGTCTCTATTATTAGGTACCTATTTACAACTAAAACTCTGAAGTGATCAGAATTCAATATATCATAGAGGTAGTTTAAGACCTCGAGAAGGTGGAGGGCGATATTTCATCCATATTGTACTGAAATTAACGAAGACGAATTTGTGGGGAAAATCTAGTATAGCGATAATGCAATAGATATTAAGGTATTTGAAAATCTATCTCTACAATCAATAGTTCGTTTCGGCAGCAAAACTTCAAAATCTACTTTCTAGCGATCATGTACAATTTTTCCGTATCATCAAGGCTTAATTCTTTTTATTGTATTTTTAATGAAATATTTTCTCTTCTACAACTACAGGCAGGCCTTTAGCGAAAGTATCGAGTAAGGATTAAGAAATTTGTCGTATCTCAAAACTATAAAATCAAGTACCCATCCCGATAGAGAAACTACAACATTGCACGCGTATCGTTTCTCTAAACTCCTTTTTTTATATCATAGAAGGCAAACGGACAGGTGAGTCACCTGATGTTAAGTGATCACCACCGTCCATAGACACTTACAACACCAGGGGAGTCGCAAGTGCGTTGCCAACCCGTCTTGGGGGAGAGGTGGAGTAAGAGAAGGGGGAAGGGAAGGGGAGGTGGGCTTCCGGCGCTCTCATTGACCGATCGAAACGCAACAATGCAAGCACTGTTACTTCATGTCGGTTTTCTGTGAGAGGGTAGTACTACCCCGGTCGAGCCGACCCATTCATGCTGAAACCATTAATAGCATCAGCGTAGTTCTACCACCGTTATGTACACTCCTAATGTACACTCCCAAACCGAACTAAAAATTCTTAGTATTATGACTTGCAAACAAAGCTACATAAATAGAATTTAACTTAACAAAGGTACTATTGATAGTTATTTGTTTGATCAGGTGTTTTTTCTTATATCTTAATCTAGCTTTATCTTATTACCCTGTATTAAGAATCTTTAGGTGGATATACGAAATATAGCTTGTTTATTTTAGACTAGCCTCTGCCTGCAATTTCGTCCGCGTGGAATATTTACTTTGGGCTAACGTTAACACGCAGCGGAATCTGTCAAGAGGAAAAAAACCCCGATTTTGGAATATTCTTCATTGTTGCTCCGCTCCTATTAATCTTAGCATAGTTATATATAGTCTATAACCTTCCTTGATAAATGAGCTATATATCACTCAAAGAATTTCCGGTAATTTCTAGTAGTTCCGGACTACTAGAAATTCGCCTACAACGTGTCCCCTACAACGACACAAACTCACAACGCCACAAACTCAGAAATTCACAAAACTTTACCTCTTTATAATATCATCATCATCATCATATATATTAATACGTGAAGCCTAAACTTTGTATCCCTTTTTAACGGAATTGGGTGAACGAATGAACGTGAAATTTGGCATAATTAAAGTTTATATGGAGGAGAAGTTCAGAAAACTATTTATTTTATATAAAATGCATTAGAAGTACAACAAATTAATTAAAATATGCATTACTCACACTAATGCTTCAATTTTACACAATATATACACACATGTAAATAAAAAAGACATTTTGACATGTGTCAATAAAGGACTTCAAAAAAGGTTGTGAAGGAAGTTGCTATGCTCGATTGTATGTATTATTTTACTCTTACGTTCCAATTACCCTTTTTCATTTTACATTCAACAATGATATAAACCCTAATAAAATTCAAACTTAAAAAAATCAATGAGCTATGGTCGAATCTCGACCAGTGGGCGCCCCCTAGTTAGTATAGATAGGTGAAGAGAATTCGAAACAATAGCAAAAAATCCAAATGTTAAGTCATTTACAGCTAAATAACTATCTAACTTGAATTTTCCACCCATTGAAATAAATCATAGCACATGCAAAGGTTCTACGGCGTCAATTAAAAAAAATATTAGCGTTCTATTTTAAGTCAAACTTCTTTTGCCGCGACATAGATACGAGGTTCTCACGAATGTGTTCGTTCATTTTCAAGGTTGCGGTAAGCCACAACTATGTAAAGCGAGGGTTTGAATAATTCCCAATAATCTACCATAAAATGAAGATTGATATATCAAATCCATTATTTAAGAAGACTATTCGTATCTCACACCAAGTCATGATGGTTTGACCAATGGAATATCGATTTAAAATTCGAACCCTTTCATGGAATTCACGAAGATTTACCAACTTAAATTGGTAACAGTAAAACAGACGAAAGAAAAAAATCCTGTCTTCCTAATAATTTGTCCCACATGGCGGAGAGATCAGCCTTCCGTACTTTTCTTAAACGCTCTTTGCTTTGTACTTGACTTCACCTTCGAAAACTTTGCACTCCTCTTCGTGTACTTCAACATCCTTTCAATTTGTTTTGATTTTGTCTCTGGGTTTTTGACCAAAAAGGGATACTTGTAGTACTAAATTCCCTACGTGATCTGATAGCCTTTTCTTCACATGACTGTACTATTGCAGAATACGTTCCTTATGCGCAATGACATGCACTCCTAGTTTGCCTCGCATGTATTCGTTGCGGACTTTATCGAACCGAGTTATGTCACACATCCACCGTAACATTTTTATTTCGGCAGCTTGAATTGTAAGGATGTTCTTTTTATTTACAGCTCATGTTTCACTAGCATACATAAGGACTGGTATTATAATGGTCTTATAGACAAGACCTTTTAGTGTAACATTAGTCGTAGTACCATCCTAAGTAGAAGAAATATGGAACAGTGGTTTTACGAAGGTTTAAAATCGCCAGTACGTCGTGGTTTGTTATAGTGATCACCTCTGTACCATACCTTGGGAAAAGCCATTTAATCGAACAGTAGGACTCTTATAGACTGTGATTACGTACCGTAAAAAAATTAGGTACATTTTGCAACAAAATTAACCCTAAATGGGTTCCTCTAAGAAAACACTCATAACATATCTTGTGATAGAAAAAGTTAAGGGCGTAATACGTATTACATATTCTACGTATTTATATGATCGGCCTAAAGTTTTTGTGAAAATGTCTTCTGAATATATAACAGGCATTCAAACACACTGTAGCCAGATTACAAGAGTTCGCGTCTTGTGCACATGTCGGGATTTCGTGACGCCAGATGTCGCAGTCATCTATAATAATAAAAACATTGTTACACAACGATTTCCCATTTCAACTTGTATTCAGTGTTTGAACTTTTCCAACTCATAAGAATTCGCGTCAAATTTTAGTGCAGTTCTCTGAGTAATAGAGTTTTAGTATGTGATTAAATTATAATTATTTTAGGCTAACTGGTGTTCGTGACTTTGTCCAAGTGAAAACGATTTTATTATTGCATTGTAATTACATATTCTGTCTCGATATTTGTGAGATGTCTTTTGCTTATAAATTATTACTTCCTTACAATCATTTTAATTTACTGTACTAAGACCTTATATAAAATCCTAATGATATGTGGGTTAGATATTACTATGAAGGACTAGCAAAAATGTTGTCCAATTGGCATCGGCTGTTTCAGAGATTTGTTTGTACAACAAATACTTTAATTTTATCTATATGTACAGGCTAATAGCGAGTTGAAATTGATGCTGAAATGTATCTGTAAATGTATGTAATGTACTCACAAGTAAATTATAAATGGTATTTATATCATACATTAGTAATATTCAATTCGAGTAACTAATTTTTTTTTAAACCTGGTGATTTACAGTAAATCTCTATATAGACATCTCTTTAGACTATAAGTAATTATTATAATCTTTTTCATTTATACTTATTATTTGGTAGTTTATACCCGACTGTGCAAAAGAAGAGTAATGTGTTCTCAGTGTATTTAAATAAGTATGTAGATAATATATTTCTTTGAAACAATCTCTACTTAACCCGTTTTATAAATTATAACCTATGAGGAGTCGTTAGATTACTTTCGACTTTGTATGTAATATAATGTATATGCTATCTAAAAATAATATATCAGACAAATGATTATTACTATTCTTGACCAGATTCTTCCTATTATTTCTCATGTCATAAACTTTTCTCTATCCTCTGGACAGTTTCCATCCATATGGACTAAAGCCTATGTTCGCCCTCTCCCTAAAACTGCAAACCCTTCTCTTCCGAGTCACTTTCGACCTATATCTATACTTCCATTTCTTTCTAAAGTACTCGAAGCATGTGTGCACAATCAACTATCATCCTTTGTACATTGCAACAATATCTTGAGTCCACTACAGTCCGGTTTCAGGCCAGGTCACAGTACAGTTACAGCTTTGCTTAAAGTGACTGGTGATTTGAGAAATGGAGTGGAAAATAAAATGATTACTGTGCTGGTTCTAGTAGATTTTTCCAATGCCTTTAATACTGTTAGTCACTGTTAGTCACATTCTCCTGGCTATTCTTTCTCATTATAATATCTCATTAGAGGCACTGGCATGGTTCGCTTCATACCTAAAGGGACGAAAACAATCGGTCCGTATAGATGGGGCTACGTCTAATTGGTGTGAGCTTGCTGCTGGCGTCCCTCAGGGTGGTATACTTTCACCTCTTCTTTTTTCCCTCTTTATTAACCTCTTAACTCATGAACTGCGATGTACCTATCATTTGCATGCTGATGACCTGCAATTATACACACAGGTCGCAGTAGATTCGCTATCAGCTGCAATATATTCTATTAACCGGGATCTAAATGCCTTAAAGGATTGGTCCGAGAGGTTTGGCTTATCAGTTAATCCTTCCAAATGTCAAGCAATTGTAATAGGGAGCTCTCGTATGATTACCAGAATAGACTTCAGCTCGCTGCCTCAGATTATATTCAGTGGTCTTGTCATACCGTTTAGTACGGACGTAAAGGACCTTGGTTTACACATTGATGCCACATTGGATTGGAGAACTCATATTTCCAAGGTTAGTCAGAAAGTGATCGGTACTCTAAAGTCCTTTTATCGCCTGAAAAATTTTCTCCCAGTTAAAACGAAAACCATGCTAGTGCAATCTATAATATTTCCTATAATTGACTATGGGGATGTGTGCTTATATGAACTGAACGCTGACCTTCTTAACAAACTTGACAGATTACTCAACAATTGCATTCGATTTATTTTTAATCTTCGTAAGTATGACCATGTATCGAGCCATCGTTCAGAGCTTAATTGGTTGCCCATACGCCAGCGTCGAAGTTTGCGGGCTCTGACAACTCTGTATTCTCTTCTATTTTCTCCCAACACTCCCTCTTACTTAACTCCACATTTTCAGTTTTTATGCTCTAATCATAACCTTAACCTTCGCTCTTCTTATAATCTTATTCTTTGCTGTCCTGTCCATACTTCCGGTCTTGTACATTCCTCTTTCTTTATCCAATCTATTCTCCTATGGAATGCGCTTCCTTATGAAATCAGGATGTCATCTAACCGGTTCAGTTTTAAAGTCAGGGTACGTCGGCTTTACCAGTCTCAGTTAGCAGAATTATCTGGTTAATGCTGTATTTAGTACTTGATGTTGACTTATTATATTTTTATTTATGTATGATGTTGTTATATGTATGTATTGTATATATGTAGTATATCGGTGTTAATATTTTATTTATATATTGTTATATTAAATAGGTTAAACATAATTTTATAAAAACTTCTCCTTTTAAACCGACCAACATTTAGTCACCTAATGGTTGACTGGTAGAGAATGCCTTCGGCATTAAGTCCGCCATTGCGTATTTAAGGCATAATGTATAAATAAATAAATATTTCATTGTATTTTTAGTTGCTGTTCTATTCATTCTATTTTTACAGCTACCTACGTTAATTCAGAATTAAATATATTCAAATAATGTTATTTAATTACATTTTGAAAATAAAACAACACGCGTTTTTTTAATTTATACATTCTCAACCTTAACTTAAGAGGGATAAGAATTGTTTTTATTATAAGCAAAGATAATCTAGTGATAATAAAAATAATTATCATGTTGGTTGATGTGAACTTGTAGCTGGGAATCAAAGCGGTAACCTTTTGATATTTTAAATCATCATGACTTAACCATATCGCTGTGATTAAACACAACCCAACTAAATCCTTATAATTGAAAATCTACCACTAAAATTACCATTAAGTTCTTGAGTTCATTTAAGAATTATGCGCTTTCCGAGCCAAGCGCGTTATCTCCCGTAACATTATCATACAATATGAGACAATGTTATGTTCAAACGTGAGCCAATAAATCGATAAAAAGTTTTATTCCATATTTCTCAACGATACACAAATACTCTTTGATATCCACCAGTCATATTTCACTCATATAAGTCACCGAAATAGTTGGAAGTGGTAAGCAAAATGTCGCATTCACAGCACCATGTGTTAGCTCTGATATTAGTTTTAGTTCTATTTACCTACATAGAAACATTGTGAAACTAGGTTTATGGGTCAACTATGCGTTTTAACGATTTTGGAATATATTTAATTTTGCACCTTGACAGTTTAATGTACTGTTAACAGTATAAGATTCTACATTATACGGTGATGTTCTCTCTTTTGTAAATACACACAGTACGTATAATCCAATACATATAGATCTAAAAAAATATATCATCGCCGTATTTATATATGATCAATGTTATAAAGTTTTTTTTGTCTTGCAGCACTAAACGTTTTAATCGAGAAGATCTTTTAAAATATAGAATTATAAATTACTGATCAAAAAGTGTATTAATATAATCTATTATTATAGTTATTACCTTATACCAAATATATGCATAAAACAACCAGTCCTTTCGAAATACCAATATTCCATAATAATCTATATATTAATACATGAAGCCTAATCTTTGTATCCCTTTTTAACGGAATTGGGCGAACGGATGAATGTGAAACTTGGCATAGTTAAAGTTTATATGGATGAGAAGTGCAGAAAGCTATTTATTTTATATAAAATGCATTAGAAGTACATTAAATTAATTAAAATATGCATTACTCACACTACTGCTTCAATTTTACACAACATATACACACATGTAAATAAAAAAGACATTTTGACATCTGTCAATAAAGGACTTCAAAAAAGGTTGTGAAGGAGGTTGCTATGCTGGACTGTATGTATTATTTTAGTCTTACGTTCCAATTACCCTTTTTTATTCTACATTCAACAATGATATTATAACATACAACTATTATTATAATATGTATCCCTTTAAAAATTCAATGAACTATGGTCGAATGTCGACCACTGGACGCCCACTAGTATGTTTAATGCTCCAAGTACCTGGACGACCAAGCCTAGCTCGGTTCTTTTAAAAACATTCTTAAATTAAAATAAACTGTTAGGTTTACGTCACAAAATTAGCATGTTATAAAAAAAAAATTAAAAAAATATCTCTCTCTTGGATTCGAACTGGGGTTAGACGGATTTTCGAAGCAGCCGATTTCCATTTGAGCTATTCTTGCTTTGAGAGCAGTGGTGAAATTTATTATATTCTAGCTATATTTTTTCATTGCCTGAAAACTCAGATAAAAAAAGTTTTCTATGAACGAAATCTAGCTAAACGATTTATCGTCCCCGAGACCACCTACATACTAAGTTTCACTGAAATCGCTGCCGCCGTTTCCGAGATCCCGAATATATAACAATATAAAAATATACAAGAATTGCTCGTTTAAAGGTATTAGATAGATATATATTTTAGCATTGTTTACACATGCTTGTTTTTCATTTATTAATACGTCTTTGTTTTCAAATACAATTCTATTTTACAGAATATAATATATACTTATACTAGCGGGCCCGGCAGACGTTGTCCCACCCTGATTATAAAAGAATCCTTGATAAATTGTATATTAAAACCTTCCTCATGAATCACTGACATCTCTCTCTATTGGCGAAAACCGCAGTAAAATCCGTTCGGTAGTTTTTGAGTTTATCGCGAACAGACAGACAGACAGATGCGGTATGATCATATATCCAATTAATGTTTATCAAAACAAATAGTCTTTTTACAGTAACATTACGTTATTCAATATCATCTCATTCTTTAGAATATTAATATTGGGTACAAAGAAAACTAAAAATATAATGTTGTTCGCATGATCACATTTTTTATATCAACATATTAAGTACATGAAAGTCATTCAATTGTTCTCAAATATACATAGACTTATATGAACTAGCATTACCGTATATTAAACTTCAGTTATGCGTTTTATATGCACAGAGAATATTCTTTGACTTAATACAAACTTACGTTGTGGCGGAAGATTTCTCTTTTACAACTCGAAAGTTTATATTACAACTTAACCTGCACAAAAGGTTGAAACTTATCCAATAAGATCCCACAACTTGCAACCTTTGCCTTATACTTTCCTTGTGTTACTAAAGAAACGGTTGAATCTACGGCAGAGATGGTTATCTTCTCACGTTATAATTTCGTTCAGGTGAAACTTTCTTTTCGTTTGCAAATGGAATATTATTAAGTTTCACTAACAATAAAGCATTATCTTAAGATGTTATCACGAGTATTATACCAATATTCAATTAATGTCAGCGTGTTATGAAGAGCAACATCTTGAACATCAAACTCATATATAAGCAAAGGAGTAAGCATATTACGGTAAGATTTATAGTGGTAGAGCCACGCTGATTACTGGTTTCAGTATGAATGGGTCGGCTCGTCCGTGGTAATACCACCCTCTCATAGAAAACCGACATGAAGTAATAATGCTTGCATTGTCGCGTTTTGTACGGTCAGTGAGAGCACCGGAGGCCCATCTCCCCTCCCCTCAGCCTCCTTTAACCCTTCCCCCCAAAGGGTGGCAACGCACTTGCGACCCCTGTGGTGTTGTGAGTGTCCATGAATGGTGGTGATCACTTAACATCACGTGACCCACCTGTTCGTTTGCCTCCTATGATATAAAAAAAAAGATTGCTGAGAAAAATATGCACAACATTTAAAATATCTGGATATCATATAAAATATGTAAAAAACAGGTCATAGAATTAAAAGGCCCACAGGGCCAAAAATCAAACGGCAGATCACAAGATTGCGATATTACAATTGAATTACGATACCCATAAAGCAACGAGCAGAACCGGTATTGAGTTAGTGAAGAACAGAGAGGAATGGACATTTATAAGAGGCATGTACACGAGAAGAGGCCACGACTTTATTTTAATGTCAAAATCTGTTATTATTTATAAGTATAAATCGAAGAATAAATTAGGTTTATTGTATGTAAATCGATACTAATACCTGAGGCATCTCACATGAAGCGGACTAGTCCGCTGAAGCTGTGAAGACCCTGCCGGGTCAATAGCGTAGTCAGTTTGAGAGAAAAAAAAAAAAATGAAGCGGACAACGAAAAAAAGGTGTGGTTCTAAAATTCGTTCATATTCAGTATACTCGCTGTATACTTCTAGTAGTTATGAATGAGAGCGCACAATTTTTTTTTCTATGATGTTTATTTTCCAAGTTATAATCTCCTATTGTATAGTCATGCTCGAATTCCGTTTTTTTTTAATAGTTTTTCAAATTTACAATAAAATATCAAAGGTATCTATAGAATCTATATATCAATCTATAGAAAATTAATTGTTCTTGTTGAAACTGAAGTCAAACTTGGGAATAAAATCTTTGGTTATAATTTTAGTTGATGTTTTAGTTTTAGTATACTTATAAGTATAGAAATGGCCTATATATGGATAGTCGTTTTTTATCACAAAATTCTTGTTTTCAGTACAAACTTGGGTCCGAAAGTAAATTAATATAAAAATAAGATTTATTATATTTCTGATAGACACTCAGTCGTCGAACCATCGTAATACGTAATATCATAGTTAATAGATACACTGTGACCAAAGCTCGATTCACGCAAACAGTAACTTTATAATTAAACTCGGTTAGTTAGAGAAGTTATAGGTCTTCTCTGTACGAGAAGAAACCGAATACCATTGCTAAAAGTTCTGAGAACCGGAAAATTGATATAAGCATATTAAGTACATTAATATATTCGTTAGAGAGACATTAAGAATGCTATACCTCTGTATGTTTGAATAGATATTGAAATAGACTGCTACCAAAAAGGAATAGACTTCACTACGCAGTAAAAAAGTGTCATATCCTATTCCACGTCTTAATCGATTTCTACTGCAAATATTGCTAAAGTGTAACTGAAGGAGATACATACAGAGAAAAGCACTTGTCTTGCACTACGTGAGAGAAAACGAGACCAAATCTTTTCTTTACAGTATGAATATGTAATTTGATAAATTGACAACTAAGCAACTGAACCCCAGTCTGTCAATATTTTTAAAAATCTCCCAACTGGCTTGTGCATCATTCATTCACTCAATTTTTATTTGAACATTTTTAACCTATATTTTTACTTAAATCGTACGCTTTTCCAAACTTCCTTTCTCGAACTGACTACGCTATTGACCTAGCAAGGTCTTAATAGCTTCACCGGACTACTTTTTCCCAAACATTTTCTTATAAAAAAACCTTATTTTTACAGTAATAAACACGACAAAAAAATATAGCCAAATAGGTGCGGCGGTTTTTTTTATTGTAGCACGGCAAAGTGACTACACTGTGCCTGATAGTAAGCACAGTACAATCCAAAAACAACAGCGACCACCGAGAGATACCTCCTCCGGCGGTCGTCGCTGTCATGCCGGCCTGCGTAAATGTCTCTTCACGTTACGTTTGAAGTAGTGTACTTACATATATCAGGCATTTGATTTTTATTATATAATAGATACTAGCTGATCGCAGCTACTTTGTTCTCGAGGAAATGATTTTTTTGCTTTATTGGAATTGCATGTTTTTTTATTAACTGAGAGCCCTCTTTATATTTTAAATTGTAATCTTCCCATAACTAATTAAGCCTTTATTTAAAAGTCCCATCAAAATCGATTAAACATTTCACAAACAACATAACATTTCAATTAGAATTGTAGATATAGATTGCTTATTAGGCATTAGCCATTAAAGACATTAGAGTGGAGATTACATAACATTATTATATCCCATTAAGTCGGTAAAAGTGATTCATGAATATTTTTGTTACATAAAGATCCTAGGAAGGCTGCCAAACGTCTGTGCGTATTTAGAACTGACTGAGAATGGTGGAACATATGAGCTGATATCGATTGTGCCTGTGACGTCACGGGTGCCGTGTGGGCGCGACATCGCGTCGCCGACGCACCCTCCCGTCAGACAGGGGATGAATCCTACGACCTCAATATTCAAGCTTATACTTTATTGCGTATTTATATAACGTTGTTTTCAGCTCTTGTTTGTTACGTAACGTACTTTTATATCGTTTCTTTCTTATTTAAATTCAACATATTTCAGACTATGTATATATGTACTAATATATTGCGATTTTGTTATATGTAGGTGCTGTTTACTCGATTTTTCCATTGTACTACGTATATTTATTTATAAATTTCTAACTCGTGACTGTATTAAACCGATTACAATATTTAATGTATATCAGTATAAGTATACATAATATATATATGAAATATATACAGTTCCGTTTTAAGATACCTACAACGTGAATAATTTAGAATTTCAATATTTACCTAACTTCAAAAAGATTTGGGTTATTTGTTAAACATTCATTGATCTATTAATGTTTCTTCAGCTTGTTGCTAAGCGGCGAAGTGCCTTAAGCGCTCGCCTTAGTTGCCCGGTGAAGCTGTGAAGACCTGTCAGGTCAATAGCGTAGTCAGTTTAAAAAAAAATCGATTAATATTTTGTCATACTCTATCAGTGAGTGTATATTGCAGAATTTTTTGAAGTGAAAGTTGAGCGATTTTTGGTACTCGAAAAACTTATATGTTCGCGTCACCGACATGTCAATGAAGCGTCACCTACGTAAAATGCTCGTGGTGTATTGCGCTTGCACCAGATTAGCCACGCGTAGTATCGCCTGTATATAAGTAATATTAATATTTTGTCTTGAGCTTATGCAGGCCATCATTTGTTTCACTAATTAATGAGTTGTATAAACATGTATAATTATTGCTCAGAGTGCTAATAGATGTGAAAAACAGTGTAACGTTAATAATTGCAATAAAAAAAAAACGTGCGTGTATCAGTGTACACACGTAAGAAGTGAAACTTCTTTATGACATCATTTTTCGAAAAATGATCTACTATAATTACAACTTTACAGAAATTGGTTAAATAAAGTTAAATTAGATAAAGTTTAAGCAAAAGGCTTTTATTATTATAAACATGGATGCAAATAATTCAATTATTTTACCTTATTGTTACTAAGATTATAATAGCATTTCATCAATTATATTTCATTAATTATAATAGAATTATTACTATTATTGTTATCGTTATTATATATTTTTGAAATATACGGTTTACATTCCACGGAATCTGATCATTGTGAGCGCACCTTTAGAAATAAACATGGCGCGTAACGGAAAAATGTACAGAAATTAAGATGGCGCGTAACCGAAAAACGTTACATACGTTTTTACATGCTCTAAAATTCCTCCCTACGTCAATAAAGAAGTTTCACTTCAATTATTAAACTTAAAAAAATCAGACTATAATTTATTTAAACAGACAGTCCTTATGGCGGCATCAATTTTTTTATATACGTATAATAAAGTCGTAATCAAATGATTTTATAACGTATTGTTTTTTATATATCTATTAGTTTTTTTCGCGGTTCCTTTCTTTTTAATGTAGTTAACAATCCTCACATACATTTCTTTTTGGATAAAAAGTACCCTAGGCTTATCCGTTGTAATAACTCGGAAACTTCTTACAAATTCAGTAGAACACATTGAGTTTTCTTTACTATTGTAATATACATGTATTATAGATTGTAATTTTTCCGGTAAAAAAATATCTAAAAGAGTGAAAACTGTACCAAAAATCTCGTTAATTAGTTTAGAATATCAAAGGGAAGATACAGACAGACGCGATAAAAACTTTTCTCGTATTTAGGTTATAAAACAGGTCACACCTATAACTGTCAAAGAGACCTTGATTCGAATAGAAACTTTTTGTTTTCACGATCCAGTGACCTTACAGTAGACTTTTACTATGACGTCATCGGTGGCGTCTATGAGACGCGACAAGATGGCGCCTTACACCTTTCAAAATATATCGGAAAACGCTAAATAGTGTTTCAGCTTACGATATATACGGTCGTAATGATAACATTATGTCATAAATAAGCACTAATTACTAAGAATTAACAAAATTGTTTCTATAGATAGTATACTGTGGATAATTTTGAGGTAATAGGACGTTGGACATGCCAAGTAAAAAAATAGCACGTGGAGTCCCTCCGCGCGGAAAAAATGAAACTTCGAATATATGTCGAATGTCGAAATGAAAATAGGAAGGGGTATAAATTGATTTTAAGTGAAATCATATTATTTATTTAAGAGAAACTTTATTAACATTGCTTACAATTCACAATTGATCGCATCTTTTAATTATCGTCTTCGAGTGGAGAAATATCCTAATCTATAATATTTACAATGGGATTATGATAACTAAAGTAAGATACGAAATGTTTTATTATTTTTCTCGCTCCGTTTCTTTCTATTCCCCCTCCCCAGGAGCGTTGAACATTAAACGCAGCTTTCATACCCCCTCCATGGTAGCGTTAAACGTTTAACGCAACCTTGTTGGAAGTCACATTAGAAGTTTCACTTCAAAAAAGCTTTATTCGTTGCATAATAAACTTTACTTATATTTATTACAAATGTGAACGTCAGTTTATCTGTTTGTTACGCTTTCTCGGTCTAACCGATGATCATGAAATTGCGCATACATATTGTCAGAGCCGCAGAAAAGGATAAGCTGCAGATATGGCGTCTCTGTTTTAGAAAAAATGCACTTATCCCGAGGGATAGATCAAAACTATATTAAAACGAGTGAAGCCACGAAAAAATCTAGTGATTCATAAAAGTCGCTATACAAATATTATTAATTAATAATAATAATTTCCAAATAAGAGTGGTTGAGGTATGTATTCTTGGTACACATATATGTTTCAATAACTCATATATGTATGAATAGTTAGGTTAGCTTAGGCTAGCTTAGATAGTTTGCATATAGCATGTATCACGCAACAGCCAAAGCCGAGGTGTGCCGTGCAACCTTGAGCTAGTTGTCAAAATAAAATCGGCTGAGTGCCTTAAGCGCTCGCCTTAGTAGTCCGGTGAAGCTGTTAAGACCTTGCTTGGTCAATAGCGTAGTCAGTTCGAAAAAAAAAAAATATATATATATCATGAAAAAACATTAATTAAGAAAACATTCAAATTAGCCATCTATACATAATAGCGTAATCAGTTCGAAAAAAAAAAATTCCCTTCCCTTTTAGATTGATTGCGTGTTTGATGATTTTTAATTAATCGGATTTGTTTCTGTATTTGTTTTCGAATGTATCTAACTGTACGTGTGTATTTGTAACTAGGGCTGTCACCCGTATCATATAATAAAGTGTTGTACTTCATTTTGAACAATTATACTTTATATATTAACAAATGAGGAAGTCACACATACTTTGAATTTTCTATGATTCGTTTTAGGGTTGTTATGAAAAATCAACACGATTGAGCATACTTGTGCACAAGTTAAGTGGATCGGAAATAACTTGCCAAAAAAACTTCCAGGAAAGTTCTAACAAGATGGCCACTATCTTGTTAGTTCATTGTAATTATATTAAGAAACTTGTAATATTGTTACTCACTTGACAATGGCAGTAATAGTCTACTAGAAGACTGGTTGCTAAAAATGAAATAGAAGAAGTTGAGTATGCACTAAAACAATATCTATCTAACAATAAATATTTTATGACCTATTTCATTTTGATGCAATACAATTGTTTTCCTCCCGTTAACAACTAATAAACTTAATTTGCTTAAGGTAAGCAACCTTATCTTTATCTGACATAAAATGTATGCATTTAAATGTTTTTTTTTTATGTCATAAGTAGCAAACGAACTGGTGGGTCATATGATGTTAAGTGATCACCACCGTCCATGGACACTAATAACACCAGAGGAGTCGCAAGTGCGTTGCCACCCTTTGGAGGGGAGGGATTAAGGGAGGTAGAGGGAGAGGAGGAGAGGGGAAGGGAGGTGGGCCTCCGGCGCTCTCACTGACCTAACGAAACGCAACAATGCCCGCACTGCTACTTCACGTCGGTTTTCTATGAGAGGGTGGTACTACCCCGGACGAGCCGACCCATTAAAATGTTGTGTTATATATTCATTAAAACAATTAGTGGTCCATACTCTTTTATAACGTCTACATAAAAACTAGGAATTAACTATGATGAACTAATATTTATGTTAAATCATAACTTACTACATATTAGTACACGAGGTTTATTTTGTTGAAAAATTGAAATATTCTTTGAAATTCCAAGTTGCTTTTGTTCAACTCCTTAATTAATTCCAATTCAATATTCGATCGAGCTAAAATATATGCATTAACTGCAGCCAAGGACTTTCTTCGGTATGATTCCGTAATTAAGAAAATTAATCATTGAATTGAATTAATTATTATAAGATTAGCTTTCAAAGTATTAATTCGGAATGCCAGTAGGTATTACTGTTGTCATAAACAAAGCAACAATCTTTTTCTCCTGTAATTGAAATGTTAAAACACCACTCGTACGCAGTCAGGTAAGAAATGGAATTGTACAACAGGACACTCACATCACAACGGTCTAGTTGACACCCTTTTTTTGCTTTCTAGCAATTCCATCCAACAAGATTTGCGTGTTCAATATTTTTTGCATAATTTTTAACTCTTAGAACTCTAACTCTTCTTTGAAGAGTTTGTTTTCTTCTTATTCTACAAATGAATAAAAAAAATAAATGTTGTTAAAAATTATGGGGTGTAAAAAGTGTCGAATAACATCTAAGACTTGAGACATCCAAGCCAACCTCACCTGCACGTGGTACACCCTGCTGAATAACAAACGAGGCAATGGCGAAATCGGGGCGGTAGGGTTTTACAGCCTGACTGGGACGCAACCACCATGTTTATGGCGAAAAAGCCCGTCATAGTGATTCGCTTCTGTGGGTCGCGTTTCGGGATCAGCCTGTGCTTATCCAGCTATTCACAGGCCGACATGACAGCGGCGACCGGCGATTTACAGTGTATCACTCGGTGGTCGCCGTTGTTTTTGGATTGTGCTGTGCTTACCATCAGGCACAGTGAAGTCATTTTGCCGTGCTACAATAAAATAAAAAAATCCCCTAAATATAACTTACACTTAACAGAAATAGTAAATCAATGAATTAAGTACCGCTTCTGATATTTTTGAGAAAATATACCATATACAAGTGGATTGCTCTCGAGTAAACTTATATAGAAAATAGATTCTGAAAGACTGTTTTGATGTTGGTTATTGTAACAGTTTCTAGCTTTTCCAACGATGCATTTCAAGTGTATAAACTTACTGGCTACGAACTATATTCTACAGTTAGCGCAACGAAAATGAACAAAATGATAATCTAATTAGTAAAGTTAGAATGCTTGAAGTATAAATTTTTATATATATAGATATTTAAAAAGATCATTAATATAAAATGCATTATACATTAGATTATTAAGTATGTATTAGGGGGACAGAGTTGCGACACCAAATTCAATTCAAATCTTTTGTTTTTATAAATTAATTCTTCATTATACTTTTGAATTTCTTTCTTGTGTAAAAAATAATCTACAATCCGAGCTTACTTGACATTTACTGGAATTTGATTGGTCTATGGCTGTATTGTCTTCGGTATTACCTATGTAGTCACTTCCAACTATATCATGAAACCCAGTCCGTTAGTGGTATCCGCCGCAAAATACGAACACGTACTGAACGCTGCGCGTTGTAAAAGACGTCCGCGGCATATTTTTACCAACCCTCCCGATGAAATAACGGCAGTGAACGATCAGTACCAGCCTGTCTCTCCAAACAGAGCGTGCTCATGCCCACGCCCGCGTCACCACAGATCACACCGCCGTGGTCTGGGGGTAAATTTCACTGCCGCACACCGGACTAGGCCTCCCTCGACAGTCGCTCAAGCCTAGGTCCGTTTCCTCGGCGTGGAGCCCTTGAGTACGCGGCTCGCGCGATACAGTGACACAAAATCTTACACACTGCGACAACATTACACATATCACCTCCACACACGTGCACGCATACACGCTTATACATGCAAGTGGGAGGGTTTTATATTTTTCCCTTATCAAACTGAAATAGTTTAGAAAATTATCCGTTACAAAATATATATAAGAGTTGTTGAGGTATGTATACTTGGTACACATAAATGTTTCAACAACTCATATATGTATGAATAGCTAGCTTAGCTTAGGTTAGCTCAGATAGGTCGCGAACTGCATGTATCAGGCAACAACCCAAGCCGAGGTGTGCCGCGCACCCTTGAGCTAGTTGTTAAAATAAAATCGACTGAGTGCCTTAAGGGCTCGCCTTAGTAGTCCGGTGAAGCTGTTAAGACCTTTCTAGGTCAATAGCGTAGTCAGTTCGAAAAATATATATATATATATATATCATGAAAAAACTTTAATTAAGAAAACGTTCAAATTAGCCATCTATACATATAATAAGAATGTAAATCTAAAGTCTCTGTACTTTTGAGATTGCTGTGAAATTTTTTTTTACAGGTTTTTAGAAATATCTGTCTTTCTGTTTGAACACGCATCATTACTAAAGTACTGCGTTCATGGTAAAACCTCAAGCCCAAGAAAATCATAAAGCATATGCTCGAGTAACATTGAGTCTTGGTTTCATTAAAATCCGTTCACTCTATCAAAAGTTATTGCAATTTTAATGACGACGCGACCTTTTCTTGTACTTAACAAGAGAAAAGTAGATAAGTAAATGGACTTAATACATTCAGATGACTTTATTAATCACGGTTTTTTTTTATATTAGGTTCCAAGCGGACGGAGTCGCGGGCACAGCTGGTCTATAATAAAATCCATTTTTCGCTGGAAACCAAAATATAATTTTGTACTAACTGTTGTTAATCTCTATAATTTCTCTGAGAACATGTTTTAATTACATCACGCGTTGACAACATTCAACAGTACTCGTAAAGCAAAATGGCACACTGATATGTAAATGTATGCAAATGTTAGTAATGCTCGTTCACTTAATGAGTGACTTTTATATTCAACACTAGACATTTATGTAGTTTCGTGTTTCTTTTTTTTTCAATTCCCTCGCAATACTCTAAGTGCATTGTAGTCATTTAAATAATGAAATCATAATTATTGAATACATTTTCATCTATACTAATATTATAAAGAGGTAAGGTTTGTGAGGTTGTACAGGTAGCTAGATCTACTAAACCGATTTTAAAAATTCTTTTACCAATAGAAAACCACATTATTTGCGAGTATCATAGGCTATATATTAACCCGAAAAATTAAAAGACTTTTTTGTGTAGTCGAATTTGCAAAGTAAGTTGGGAAAAAAAAGTCGAAAAAGTTTCTTACGAATGCAGCCTTAACGATAAGAGATATACGATTGGGTTCTAGAGAAAAGTTGTAGAGCTACAAAACAAGTTAGCGACAGCATGTATCTAACTTTTATATTTACATCACAAAAAGTAGTTTTTTTTTATATTAAAAGAGTAATTTTAATCGTTAAGTCATGTTTATTATTCATATTATCAACCAAAAATTATGAATTTTTATCAATATGTAATGTTATAATAATTGAGCCACAGCAACGCGTGGCCGGGTCAGTTAGTTTTATATAAAATTGAAGCGTCTTTTGTAATTTGAAAATAGCTTTTTACTAAATGTATTTTATAATATATAAAAGTACTCTACTTATAAACAAAAAAAAGTAATAAAAAATCTAACTGTTTGTTCCGGCTAATCTCCGAAACGGTTGGATTACTTTTCACGGGATTTCCACCGACAGATAACTCAGGGTATAAGAGGGAACTTAGGTACTTTTATTTTAGAAAAAAAGTGGGGTGTCGCGCTACTATTGTAAACTAAATAAGCAGTGTTCAGTAACGACAGCATCCCTCGTGCACATTTACCATGATTTTTTTTTCTACAATCCCACATGGATAAAGTCCCCAATAACAGTGACTTTATTAATAAATTAGGTGACGCTCATTGAGACTAAAGATTCTGAGTTTCATTTATTTGGTGTTGTATAAAAAAAATAATTAAAAAACTTATGAAATTCTTCCCCAAATTCAAGATCTTCCACAACAAACACTTATTAATTTAGGATGATTAATTTAAATCGAATATTTTATTTTACTGGCATTCTAAAATATTGTTGCATACAACGAAAAACGTATTATTTGATAGTTTAAACTTAATATGCTTATTATAACTACAGTTTTACGTTGAAGAATCTGTCATGTAAATCTACATGTAATGTGTTTATAAGTAAAATTTCTATAACATAATTTTACACTATTGGCATATCAGATGTGTGTTTTACTGATAATTTTATAGACACAGTTTAACTATAATTTTTTTATTGCAGTTTTATCTGCTATGAAAATCATATTTGTATGTAGTTCGTGTTTCTACAATTTATTTCGTTTTTAAATATACCAGCAGAATAATATAAAGATACATTTTATCAATAACTTAATTTCTAACTAAAAAAGTCCTTTTTATTCGAATATCTAAGATTTAAGTTTATTGAAGAATCTGTCATGTAAATCTACATGTAATGTGTTTATAAGTAAAATTTCTATAACATAATTTTACACTATTGGCATATCAGATGTGTGTTTTACTGATAATTTTATAGACACAGTTTAACTATAATTTTTTTATTGCAGTTTTATCTGCTATGAAAATCATATTTGTATGTAGTTCGTGTTTCTACAATTTATTTTGTAATTAAATATACCAACAGAATAATATAAAGATACATTTTGTCAATAACTTAATTTCTAAGTAGTTCGGTGAAGCTGTTAAGACCTTGCTTGGTCAATAGGTTAGTCAGTTCGAAATAAAAAAAAAGACTTTTTTATTCGAATATCTAAGATTTAAGTTTAGATTTTTCATCTGTAACTAAAATGACGGTCTATTTTTATTGTAACAAGATCTTCTCGCTTTTCAAAAGACAAAGCTTGTTTCAACTAAAGCAGTGTATTTTGATTTGATTGAAACTCAATGATACGGCTGCATTAATTAGGTCATACTTCGACAACATGCTCATAGTGGACCATTATCGCAACATAACATCAATTTATAATGATATCACTAGTTAATATGTGTTCATATCTCGATTGGTTTGTGTATATTATGTCTTCTGTTATGTAATTTATCTTAGTTATTCTCGCTTCCTTGTTCTGCTACAGTAATTTTTGCAACGAGCATAATTTCCAAAATATATGTGCGATATAATTATTATTTTACGACAAATTCTCATGCTTGAATCCAAGGGGAAAAAATAACTTCAAGATGTTTATATCGATAATTTAATATTTTTGTTTTTAATATGTTTCCAGCCGTATGTGTATGTGTAGCCGGCTGTATGTGAAGCCAGTATTTTCTTTTGAATGAAAAGTATCCTACGTCCTTGTATTGCTGACAACGTATATGTAAAATTTCATGATGATCGGTTAAGTGGTTAAGATGTGGAAACGTAACAAACGAACCCACTTTCACATTTATAATATTAAAATAGCGGCATGCTGTGATGCCCGTTTTGACACATTACAATAGTGACGTAAAATGTCGATTTCTGCATTAAGCATTGACTAGAGTTTACGAGATTTAGTTAAGCTGGCCAGCGATTCTATCTATATATTAATACGTAAAGCCTAATCTTTGTATCCCTTTTTAACGGAATTGAGCGAAAGGATGAACGTGAAACTTGGCATAGTTAAAGTTTATATGGAAGAGAAGGGCAGAAAGCTATTTATTTTATATGAAATGCATTAGAAGTACATTAAATTAATTAAAATATGCATTACTCACACTACTGCTTCAATTTTACACAACATATACACACATACAGTAGTCCGGTGAAGCTGTTAAGACCTTGCTGGGTCAATAGCGAAGACAGTTCGAAAAAAAAATAAAAAATATATACACACATGTAAATAAAAAAGCCATTTTGACATCTGTCAATAAAGGACTTCAAAAAAGGTTGTGAAGGAGGTTGCTATGCTCGACTGTATGTACTATTTTACTCTTACGTTCCAATTACCCTTTTTCATTCTACATTCAACAATGATATAATAACATACAACTATTATTATCCTTTAAAAAAATCAATGAACTATGGTCAAATGTCGACCACTGGACGCCCACTAGTATATATAAAATAGAATTTCTAAAACCATAAATGCCGAGTGTAATTTTAAATAAGTACACTAATTATTATAATCCATTAAGTATTCTGCCAAACAGCACCGTTTTTTCGTTAGTGAAATCGTGAAAAGATTTGTTGATGGGTCCATATTATATCGTTAGATATAGTAGAAGTTAGAGAGGTATATGGTATGTTATTATACATGTATATAATTTAGAAATCAGTTTACTAAATTAATTTTGTGTCCTAAAATTATACAATGGATAAATTTTAGTGTTAACTGTAGGCTATTAACTGCACCTCGTTATTAATAATAAAGAAGAGCAATTAGCTCCATGAAACGTAGTTATTAATTTATACTTACTTTATGGGCGGACAAACGTCAAAACAGCCATCATAGCGTGCCGCTACAATAGTTAGAACTAGGATATCGGCACTTTATTTTAGTGAACGTTTTTCGAAAATGAGTGAAGTAAATGTTAACAAATCCCTAAACATGATTAAGGTCCTTAGATAGTTTAAACAAAGGAAACAATCACACACAGCTAAAGGGTTTCGGTACGCATTAAACCTAGATTTCAACGGATTAAATCTCGAAATGTTGTTCAATCAAAGAGCATGTAGCCACCATAATGAGCTTATATATTTACGTACGCCGCTCAAAGGGCCTCTAAATATTATGTATGCTTTGTTTATAATTTATTCTGCATTAACGTGTTGTTTATTAAACAAGAAGCGGGTTGAGTTTAAGAATTTTGAAAAGTGATTAATTAATTAGTTACAGGAATTTTCACAACCACTTCCAGAATTATATTAATAACGAAATGAAATTAATTGTTGATTTCATGTCCTGAAAATATTTTTATTATATTATTCCAAAAGCATGTTTACTGTCACTGGTTAACTGGAAGAGAATATATGGCTATAATAAAACTATCATATGATTTGAGTTAACGAATGTAATACGATATGAGAATTAAAAATTCAATAGGGTTCTAGACACTAAATGAAAATAATGAAATTTTAATCTTAACATGATATTATATAATATACAAGAAAATACCTAATATTACGTAATTTTTTTTTTGTGTATTCAAAATATGTGTTTACAGGACATAAATACCAATCATAGAGCGTGACGTCATAGCCACCTATACAATATTCTAACATGAATTACTCTTTGGTATATTCATATTGTAGAAAAACAGTGTTGTTTACTATGAAGTGACGTCAATCCGACGTCATAATAGCTATGAGCGCTTTAGCTGGGATATTTATAAGTAATATTTAACACACGTATTAAATAATAATAAATTCAAAATCGTTTTCATAAAGTGTTTCCTGTCCTAATTTTTACGAAATTTTAGAGTTTTGGTTATGCATCTTATAGAATGTGTATACTTCCCCTTAGGAACTAATCGTAACTTACATTGTAATTTACATAAATTTACCGACATCAGCTTGTTACCTATCGCTAAGTATTATAAAACAAAGTCCCCTGCTACGTCTGTCTGTTTGTTCGTGATTAACTCAAAAGCTACTCGAATGGATTTTCATACGGTTTTCACCAATAGATAAAGTGATTCATGAGGAAATTTGAGATATATAATTTGTAAAGGTATTTTTTATTATAAGAACGGGATTAACTGCAACATTATACAATTGTAATATGAGTGAAATGATTCGAGTTTTCAATGACAATAAAAAACAAGATAACAATGATAAATCTTTCATAGTTCCTGAGAAAAATTTGTCCTTCGAATCACATTATTTGTTGAATAAATATGAAAATACTTAAAAATAATTAACATTTATTGGTCTATCTATAATGGAATTAACCAATGATTATAAATAAAAAGTTGTTACTTATTATGTCATTGAAATTAACTAATTAACCACACGACTAATACTTTGTCATTTAATCTTAAAATCTACTTCACCTTTGTTCACATGTTCACAGTAGGGGTTATAATTGAACATAATCTTATATATTAACTAGCGGGCCCATCGGACGTTGTCCCACCCAGATTATAAAAATATCCTTGGCAAATTATATACCAAAACCTTCCTCATGAAACACTTTATCGACTGGTAACCGCAGGAAAATCCATTCAGTAGTTTTCGAGTTTATTGCGAACAGACAGACAGACATACAGACGCGGTAGAGGACTTTGTTTTATACTATGTAATGATAAGTGAAACCAAAGTTTTGTACTACTTTTTAAGCGAATTGCGCGAACGGATGAATTTGAAATTTAGCATAGTTCAAGTTTATATGGAGGAGAAGTGCAGAAACCAATTTTAAAATATTTTTCCAAAAAAAAATAAACCGCCTTCGATGTGAAACACAAATAAGGCACTAAAAAGCGAAAAATAACGTAATAATTAAATTAACCAAATTAAATAAAAAATATTGATATTCGCGCTACCGAATAATATATTTGAAGTCAATGCCAACCTACATTCATATCATCTACATACAGAGTTTTGGTCCACTCTGGTGTCTCATGATGGATATCTGTATAGTATACATATTTTATTACCAGCAACAAATTTGAACTGTAGGTTGGCATCGACTTCAAATATATTATTCGGTAGCGCGAATATCAATATACAACAACCAGCGCGTTCAACTAAATTAGTTAAAGATTACTACTCTTGTCTCGTACTTAACTCGAGCCATCATTAAAATTACAATAACTTATGACAGAGTGGACCGATTTTAATGAAACAAAGACTAAGTTACTTCCGAGGATATTTTTTTATAATTTTCTTGTTGAGATTTAATTGTGAACTTTAGCAGTGATGCGTGTTCATACAAACAGACAGACAGACAGACAGACACTTCTAAAAATGATTGATATGTATTCTATTACTTATTCCTAGGTGCAAAATTTTTTATCACGAAAATCTAAAATGTACAGACACGTTTGATTTACTTTCTTATTATCTATATATCAATACGTGAAGCCCAAACTTTGTATCCCTTTTTGAGAGAAATGCGTGAACGGATGAACGTGAAACTGGGCATAGTTAAAGTTTATATGG